>DVQP01000529.1:0-21613 GCA_018231745.1 Danaus eresimus
AGTCCCTCTGAACTTGGGACAGGTTAAGTAAATAAAACTAAATATTAACAAAAGCGATTTGTTACTTATGAACTTGTTGCCCGTCTCTTAATTTATTTGTTGCTCAAACAAAAAAAAAATACTTATCACTAGAAATTTAAGTTATTCATTAACATCACTCTGTGGAATCTGGACAATATTTGCAGTAATTTGTCTGTTACATAATAAAATATGCTGTTTCGGTTTTCAGCTAATATATTTTTGTATTAAAAATAGTCTTATATTCTCATAATAAGATTTAAGGTTTTCGCGAGTTTTATTCATTTAAATGCAACAAATTTCTTTTTGGATAAACTACGCGTGATCCATTTTTTAGTTGTAAAAACTACACACTTCCTACGTTTCGGTTACTTTAAAGCAACCGTGATCACGGAGTATGTAATTTTTTTAACAAAAAAATTAATCACGCGTAGTTTATACAAAAAAATATTAGTTTCATTTAAGGGTTATATTCTGTTCATCATATCAAAAGCATTTTTTTATATTCATCGATAAATGTAATATTAATAAATAGCACTGTGAGACGGTCAGTTATTTAATTTATTTGGATAATATCCCTGTTTCTTGGAAATAAAATTTCTCTGATGTTACAATTTATAAAACTTTTGTAATTTCGCTAAGGGCTAGAGGCAAAACGTCACAAATTTAATTATTACCGCGACAGGAGGCATTTCGTAAAAGGGCTGTGACTTTGTCGCTGGATTTACATAAATTCTGTTATTAAGTATTTGAACACTTTTTTTAAAATTATATTAGAATCTTTTTATTAATAATTTTTAAAGTCGTAATATTTTGCTTATAATTAAATTTTCAGCATTGAACACAAAAAATAAATTGGATATTAGCTGTCATTAAGAAATAAAAGTCGACGAAACAAATTGAAAATGCTGTAAGATTTGTATATAGTACGTACATTATATTGAATGTAGCATGGCTTGTTTTCGTCACAATATCGTAGTAATGCGAAAAATATGTCGTAGCGGTCAAGGGAGAGACGGCGACGAATTTTCCATAAATCACAGCCTATAGAATTCGTTCACAAGTTGGAATGGCGAATTTTCAATCTTTACCAAACAAAACGACTCCCCGAAAGAAACTCCTTTTTATGGGATTCTTGACAGCTGCGTTACATTATATAAAGTTAAAAACATCGCCGGAATTAGGGTATTGTAGATTTTATAATTTTAATGCACAACAAGCTTCGTATTTTACATATTTTTTATGGCTTCAAGCATCGCGTACCTCTGTGTAGCGTGCTCGTACCGACATTATTTATTAATATTGCTTAAACTTTATAGCGTTGCTAGTTTTAAATTTAAATCGTGGCAGCGCAAAAAGTTCAACCGCTTCTTGAATGTTACAAATTCCGTAGGCACCAGCTATAAACATGAATCAAGATTTCGCTTACGATATTTCCCTCCGACATTATGTCAGCATACACATGAACACGTGTAACTTTAACAAAACTCTTGTTTATAATACAGAAAAAAAAATTACTCGCACAACACATATTTTCCAGCTTTTATTTGGCGTGGAATCCCCCAAAATATTAAGAACTACCTTTCCATCTCGTAGGTTGTATTTTACTTAGTAAATGGTATTTCGTTGCGCAAAAAAGAGATCAACATATACTGGTGGATTGTCAGCGAAACTGTATCATAACTAACCATCAAAGAACCTCGTACTTGGAATAAATTTTCAATATTTTTAAACGGGGATCGTTAGTTCTCTTCAAGGGTCTGTTGTGGCAAAAGGTTTATCATTGAGACGTGTAGGGCGCACAATGCTGGTTGAGAGTTATATTGAACTTCCCTTAATGGGTTTTTAATACTTTAAATAGACTTTCATTGATCCCGATATGATTGATTGCGGATCGGGGTGTCGCGGACGTGTTGAAAATTAAATTCTATATACCAGATAAATCCGCAGCGCTTTATGGTTTTGCGAATTGAATTAAATTACGTAAATTTTGTCCATTTCAAACTTTTTGTTGACATACATTTTTATAGATATATATTCTGGATGTCTAATGGACATATGGTTGTATTTAATAATAATACCGGAGAAAATTATATACAGTTATTGTATTTTCAGAACTGGTTATTTTAGTTAAAATATTTCACACATAAAAATACGTCAACTTGTATTTTATATATATGGGAGCTGAACAAACAGTCGGGTTGTAGCGATAATAATATTTCTGAAGCAGGTGTTCTTACTTGTCTACATACTTTACTTGAACGATGTTAACATATATTCTAATGTGTACATATTATCTTTCATCAACATATATATATATATAGGTAACGCGTGAAGAGTTCTTCAATTAACTTTTCGTCCAAAAACATGCATCGACCTTTATATTAAGCTCGCTTCGCTTATCATTTTCGCTTAAAACTTGTAGTCTTTTCTTTCTATTTAAGGAACAAAAAAAAACAGAGCACGACTCCATAATTATCATTGCTTAATTAAAATTTCAATACAAAGCAAACATTATTTTAGTTCTCCCTTTGATTCAAATACTATATTGGGTTGGTTATAAAAGCAATTCTAAATTTAAATATTAATAATTATTTATTATTCAGCCTGGAATACCTTATTAAGCGATCATAGTCCAATAATGTTGAGAGATAATACATTTGAATCAAATAAAAAAAAGTAGAGACAATGCTGGCAAAACATCTATTTCAAATACAGGTGTTGATTTCGCTCACCACAAACGATATCTAACAAAGCACTGGGAACAATAAGTGAGAGAATTATATACGCTTATGGAACTAAAACATAGAATCCTGTACGTTCCAAACCACAAACTATACTATCAATTGAAATCTACCCACCCATGCTTCCTCGATAGTCCATTTATGTATAATATAACTTTATTTTACTGTAGCAAAAGCAACTGTATTTATTAGAAGATAAAGCCTATATCTGTGTTTGCTGGATAGAGACTAAAGTCGTTTAAATGAATGTACCTAACTTTCATCGTACAATATTTGTTCACTTCGTTACCGTTTTGCGGTAATATTCATCAAAGCTTTTGTGAGGGGAAATATGTGGAATCGTCTTAAAGTTAGTCTATGGGAGCATTAAAATTTGGGAAATGAGAGTTATTGTCAACTTCAGCAATTCAAATCTATATTTTAATGCTTAAAGCGAAATTGTCGAATGTTTTACTGAGACAATCTAAGACTGGCTATATTAACATATTTTCTACAAGTTTTTGCCCGCTATTTTGTCCGCGTGGACTTTGAAATTGGGCTTAGATAGAAAGGGTATTAAAAAAATGGTTACGGTGTGCAATTTAGTAAAGTTTTATTTCGTTATAAATTGTGTCCCATATATTATTACAATATGCGTGTTGCCATATTATGAAAAGCACAACAAATAGCCAAACATACACATCCCCAAAATCGTTTTCACTTATAATATTAAAAAGATTCGTGTGAAAATATAACATTCTTATGAATATTTTGAAGCTCTATACCGCCAAACTTATTTATTATTTAATCATAAAATTAAAAAGGTTCTTAAAATTGATTCCTGGCAAAATACATAAGCAAAACTAAATCACAGTATTTGATCGTGTCAGACGATAAGGCTGCAATTTGGAATGAACAAAATATCGCATCGTTAGGGACACGCAAAAACATTTGTGCAAACACTGCAGGAGCCGAGATACCAGACGGTTTTATTTATCACAGTAGCCATAACGAATGTTTGATTACTTTCATATTAAGCAGAAAAAATATGCCACGAAATGAAATTTAATTTAAATTGCTATATATGCTATATATCATTTTGATGTAATGATTTAACTATTTAAAAATAGAGCGTTTTATTTGCATTATTAATTCTGAGTGTAGTATATTTTCAATGACACTAGATATATAGCAGACCTGGAAATCATTTTATGAATTCAATTATTGTAAAGAATTAAGAGATGTTGAATTCGTTCTGGTATTAAAAGTAAATATGCATCTACAATGTTCTTCATTGGATGGTTAGAAAGTTATTGTGAGATTGTTATATGTGCTAAATAATTAACTTAATGTACTAAGTAACATCCTCTTCCAAATCAGATAGCTCGGTATGTATTTGATCATAATGATCGATCAATTTCAGTGCAGTGGTCTTTTGTTCGTGTCCACTCAATGCCACCACGTAAAGCAGTACATGCCCTTTGTATTCCGAACGACCCACGTGAGCTATAATTCAGTCTTCCAAGTGTAATTATTGTCATATGTGATAACATTCACTGAAATCTAACGAAGAATTCATAATCAAACAAGCTTTACCAAAAAAATTGTGACTCCGGTTAAAAAAACATGATTTCCGTTTTAGGACAGAGCTGAATTGAATACAAAAAATTGTACGGCACAAAATGTTTCGTAGTAAAGTATAATTATAGAAATTGTTCCATTATAAAAAATATCCTATTATTTGCATAGTATGCAATCAAATTGAAAATACATACTTATAATACACTTGAAAGAGATATTTCTGTGTAAAAGTCATTAAAAATACAAGGCCATATCGGATCTAATGTAAACGAAAAGGAGATGATAACAGAGAAGGTAACACGACACTTCCATTAGAGAGGCGACTTGTAATAGATGGCACTTAAAATGATACTGACGTCATAATGGTTAGTGCCTACGCCTTAAAAATCGCTACTGCAATTTGACGGAGAGCGCGATTTACTAAAGGCATCAAAGTAAACTTTTGGATTATGGTAAAGGGTATGTGATGGATATTGGGCTTAGAGCGCACCTGAGGGCCGTGTTGTTAGAATTAATAATGTATGTTGGGAAAAAGACGATCAAATTTATATCCACACGAGTTTAGGCACACGTACTTATTTCAATTACTCTTTTATTAATAGAATTTGTGAAAGAAGATGAATGGTTAGAGGTAACTTTTGTTTATTTGTAATTGTCTGCAAATTCTTATGAATAGTAATTTATTTGTAAACGCGTATAAATCATTTGATAACAAATTCACTGTTTTTTCAGTAAGTTATCTGTGGAAAATCACATGCAATATAACTCGTTCAGATCAATGAAAATTGTTTTCTACCACCGGTAATATCGGAACACGATAAAAAGCAAATATAACATGAATCAATTACAGCCTGTTAATAGGCTGAAGAAACTTATATCTAATCGGATCTCCTTTCCTGGAATATCAGGATGTGTTCAGCTTAAGCTACTCTACTGCAGCTGCCAATCTTTAAAGTCTTTCTTTGGTTTTCCCATGCATGTCTTGACTGCGGAGGAAGGGTTGTTTGATATTTTAGTGGCAACACTTGTGTACACTGCCGGGGTAGAGCCTCATAATCTGAAAGTCTGTAACGGGCGAGTAACTGTAATGCATTTACCCACAAACAAAAAAGCGACTTGTGTATTTGCCAGAATGTGTACCGACTACACAAACTGTGTACTGTGCAAAAGCTAGTATACCCTACCTTTCTACACACAAAACTCCCCAGGTCGTACTGTTCCAAATGTATCTTAAATATATTAATTATCCCAATATACCCTTTTATATATCACCCAAATGATTTGTCAAAATAATACAAAAGCATATCATTTTAAGTTATTTACAATATACGGTATACATATACAAACCGTTAAACAAATGAAGAAGTGTCCTTACTATGTAAAAGCTATAGGTATATTGTATATACCAGTTCGAGTCCAGTTGAACGTGGATGTTTGTTCACAAGACAGTATCGGACAAGTCCGGCCACGTCTGTAAACAATGAATATGCTAATCCGGTTAATTCTCCCTCAGTTTCTATATTTATTGTGAAACACAAATAGTGTTCATTATACCATTGATAGGGGGCATATTGATTTATCGAATTCGTTGTACGATGGGTATAGTACCAACAAAATATAGCATAAGTTTTTATTAGTAAACAGACATGACACCACGAAGGACATTTTACAAAAAAATGGACTTACAAGTTATAACAATTGTCAATAAAAACACCACGTAACATTAACTGGTGAGAAGACGAGTAATATGAAACTAATCTCTAATGTCCAGAATTTGTGACGTAGAAAAGTCAAGTACATACTTCTTTGACTATAATTTTTTTGCTCGTCATATTTACAACATTTTTTCCAAAAAAAAATAACTGCAATATAAAATGATATTAATAATATTCTTTCAATGTGTTGACTTCTAAGCTGAAGAATTGAATTTAACTTCTAATTTGGTGTTAGTATGGTTACTTATTTTGTAAATCATTCATAATATAGCAGCATAAGCTATTCAAGTGTGTAATAGGTGATATGCTTGGGTGCTCTTTGTTTGGGCTCAATCTAAGTAAATTATATACATACATCCAATTTAATATATTACAATTAAGTGTAGCAAATTTGCCTCTTTATTTATGAATAGCCTATATTACTATTGATTGCTAATTTTTAATTATTAAAAATATATTAAAATGAATAGCGTTATTTAAGACAATATTTATATGATTATCTTGTGAAATTTTGTATTAGGTATACAGAACTTTTATATAAAATTTACCCATTACACGACTACAGAGCCTTACAAAACTAGTATTCTAAGCCACTATACAGGAATGCAGATTTCAATTAAGTTTTAAATTAAAATTGTGGCCTTTGCATAGTATTTCGTATAATAGCCGTTTCAAAGAAACCTTATATCCAGCAAGATAAGACGATGTAGCTAAAAAAGCTCGTAAGCATTTAAAAACAATCCCATTTAACCATTAGAGCGAGAATCGCTTGCACTAAATGATCTTCAACGTTGCATGCTGCACGAAATCCCCTTGGAACATTCAAGCGTATTTAGCCTTTTGTATCTCACAAATACCAATGGATTAACATTAGTTAGTTCTAGAAAATAATTATGAAGAGAGTCATCTGAATGTGATTTATAATTCAGTAACATTATCATGAGTTTCCAAACCACTGACCGTAGCAACCATTGTAATGTGACCTCCCGGGCGCGTATTACTATGAACGAAGTATATTCACAATAAAGCTCTCATTTAGATGGTTGTTTTTGGCAAGCTTTGTTAGAGCTCCTATCTGCCTCCCAACTATTAGTAAGCGGTTGAAAGGGAGGCTGCGAAAGATTAGCGAGAGTTCAAAGTTAAATGGACAGATTTCATTTATGGTCTGTGATTGTAAATGACAAATGAAATGAAGCGTTATTGATAGCTATAGTATTTTGAGCAGGTGATTGTGACGATAAATTTTGTTGTTATTTATGACGTATGTATGAAATTTTAATTCTAATAAGGGTGAAGTTTTATTTAAAGGGTAATTATTACCACCTATATCTTTGAACTGTATGTTGTGAAATACAAATACGTTAAAACAAAATATATTGCATGTGCAAATCAGGGATCATTCACACGGCCCCCGTACAGCAATTATCGACCATATTGTAATTTGTTTCTCGCAACATTAGCTGAAAACATACATGAAAATTTCATGTAATAGGATATAAATCTCCACAGCATTATCCATGGCAGACACCTGTTCTACCCAGGAAATTGGACGGACACTTTAATTTTGGTTATATTAATGTATTACGTGCATGTTCCTAGTGATATATGATGGTAACAAACTGAAACGATGTTTATATAAGTCATATAACGAAGGTCGGCACGTTCTTTAACAAAGAAAATAAAAAAAATAATTTTGAGGATTGATGAAAATTTTTCATAATGCAGAAGTGAAGATTTTACCTTTACAACAGTGAAATATACTATGTAATTTCGTCTTCTGATATCAGAGCAGAGTGGCGCAGTGGAAGCGTGCTGGGCCCATAACCCAGAGGTCCGTGGATCGAAACCACGCTCTGCTATGATCTTTTTATAAATATGACTAGAACAATTTTCTTAATAAATAGCTATTATTTACATTTTTTATACAATTTTTTTTTTTTTGCAAAACAGTTTGTAATATTAGTTTTAAGGACTCATGTCTATAATTATATATTTCACACCAATAAACGACCAGATTTAAAAATGTTTGTATCACCAAATTTCTTTGACAACCCAATACTGTCCACATTTTTCTTAGCAGTTGATGACAAACTAAAAAAAAAACGATATATATATAATTGTCGTAAATTATATGCCCGCCCTATATTGTATTATTACTAAAAACACTGCTATTTGTATTTAATTCACCAGTGTTATAGCTATTAAATTAATTTTATGAGAATCGTTATCATAAAATCATTTATAAATAAATTATATGAAACTCTGTCAGGATCACAAATTACGTAATAAAATAATGTGTATGTGTATTATGTGTATTCTAGTTATAATAATATTAATATTATTTTTACACTTTTTAGAATACTTATATAATATGTAAATTATATAGAAGAAATCTACTGTTTTGCTTAAATCCTGTTAGCATTTGTTCTATATCTATAAGAAAGATTTTAATTCTTAGACTTATAAGCGTTACCCATAAAAATCCATTTACTTCATACAACCTACATTTCTATAAGATTTACTTTTTGTTTGCATTAATAAAACTTCCTTAATTAATAAAATACCTCAGACAGAGTAGCGGATATCGGCTAGTTAATAATATGTATATATAGTAATATTGATATTACCAACTATAAACTCAAGGAAGTTTTTAAAATGTCGATACTTTAAGAGCTGTCGATACTTTGAGCTCATTAAATACGTCTGGCTTCACGAATGTTACTGGCTAAAGCACAAGTAACATATGATCCTTGACTTGACAATAACCGTAACGTTGAACGGCCGTTTTAAATTTAAACCCAGATCATGGCTCTCGCTTGACGCAGCGGATTCTGGAACACGATCGCAAAATGTTCTCTTTACATCAGCTCGAAGGTGTTGGAGTCCAATTAACAGACTCCGACTTACAGAATACTACTCAAACTTAATAGCGGACGAGGTTGTATGTTCTCAGTTTATTATTACGTTCTATATATTATGTAGGCTTACATATAATTTAATTAACGGGTATTTTATGACTGTTTAATTATAATTAATAAATTAAATAATAATATAGACTCTCCAAATATAATTACATTATTATGAAGGGTGAATTCTAAAAGTCAATCGAGCGTGCCGTTGCTTAGCGACGTATTGAACATTACCAAGAATATTTCCCTTTATATAAGTATATTCGGAAGTTTGTATGTTTGTTTCATAGTCAAACAGAATCTTACTTAATTTTGATAGAATCTTCCTTGCATTATCCTAATTACATACTTTACGAAAAAGTAATAAATTAATTTTGTTTATCGCATTATGTATGTTCAATGTACACATATTGCGATTTTTACATATATTCGTATTAATTAATATTCATATCTCAAAACAAATTAACTTTGAAATATATATTCTCATAAAAATACAGTTCAGTCTATCATAGCTATATATGTTATTATTAAACATTTTTCTTATTCACGTAAATAACCAAAAGTAGGTATTTGTACAATAGACTTTTATTTCAGATAATGCACTTCTAACCTTCAATTATATATATAGAGTTTTGCTTTAAACATGCATATTAATAATAATTTAATAACCGTCTTTATTCTATTTGTCAAACTCCGTGTTTTTGTCACATAATACTGTAGATTATAATTCGTGAAACAAATAAAAACATTTTAAAAATATATTCGACCCTAGAGCGATTGCAGTCATAGTTAATATGCACAAATTGTCGAGATTAAAATCTTTGGTTAATTTTTAAACATTTTGCTCAAAGATCTCACGATAGTTATCTTACTAGTCATCAAAATACTATACTATCATATAAATCAATAATGAAAAAACGAATTTACTGTAAAGTAATAAAAATATAAACAGAATTTACTATAAAGTATTTTTATTTCTGCATCACTCGATACTAACACATTTTATTGAAGCATAATAACTCTAAATGCGAGAGAAGCATCTATGTATATAATTTAATATAATTTTATAAATTTCTCTTTCATATGTTTATAGAAAAGTCCTTAGTTACTTATTCCTCTTCCAGGAAATATTAACCACAAGTTTATAAGGGACATCTAATACGTTCAACGCCTTTGTTGATGAACAGAACAATATTGTTTATTGATTTTCAACTCTGTCCACGGGTAGTAAAGTTGAAATTAAATCTTACCGTCCTTCGAGTCGAGATTGTAACGTCTTCTATTGAATAATAGCGCCTTGGGCCACGCTGTTTAAGTAATTTTAAACACAACACTGACATTAAGCTTGTTTAAAGATATTTACATACGTATTTATATCGTGTGGATGTTTATTAAGTTTATTTACATTTCATTATAAATAAGTTTCATTTTAAATTTCTAAACACGTTAGCATAATTATCAACAATTTTATGATAATGTAAACATGTTTAATAGATACAATTCAATAGATGTGCCATGAAGTTATAGTACTACAATATGTTACATGGTTTTGCGGTGTCGAATATCGAATAATTTTGCAGAGTATGTTTGTATGAAACGCAGCTGCCGTGGTTCCCACTACAGAGTCCATTAATTTAATTAATACCCTTATTTTACATCATTGTATGAAACATACTGGTGGTAAGAGCAACCGATGTTATTTGATGTAAATTCATAGAAATATGACCTCTATGTTATAAACATAAGAATCACAATCGTTGAACAGATAATACTCCGCTGCTCAACAAATTTTTTAGTGTAAAAGCAAAAAGCATCGGATAGTCTATGAGACAATTATAAAGTTTACGTATATTATATCGCATATGGCTCTTGGACTATATTATTATTCGTATAAAACACTCTGAACTTGAAGATCTTTGAATATACTAAATCAACATCATTACTAGTTATTTTCTTTGATCTTTCTTCAGCGAGCAAAAACAAGTTGTAATGAGTGAAAATAAGTATAAGTATTGCGTGGTCGAGATGATGTTATTTTATTGTAAATTATTTTAATGTACAGCTACTCGACACTATATATTAGATTTAAATTTGAATACTTCAAGTTACCCTTTAATAGAAACATAATTAGATGTGTTTTGCTACTTCGTTTAACATTTTCGTGGATATCACTTATTTCAGGATCTCTTATTAAGAAAATCCTCTTACCCAACACTTATCCGAATCCTTTTTGACTCTTGCACATAAAGAGTCATAGGTTTGAATATAAATCATTAAAAACTAAGACAAAAGCTCACATTAAGAAAATAAATTGAATTTAAGTGTCTTATGTTAATAACAAAGAAATCAAGTAGCAATGTTTACTGTTTAAAATGAAATTTAAATATTATCTGAGAATCAGCTCACATGATACTTTCTTCAAGCGCTTCCGTTTCAGCGCTACAGCCGCTTGATATATTTTTTTATTCAAACCAATTCATATTATTTTTATATCACTGTCAGATACAAGCTTTAGCTTGTAATATAAGTGAGATAGGATTGAGGTAACGCAATAAGGGAGCGAACAATGCAATTGGTATTCTAATGTAGTGTTGAATTCTAGAGCTTGGTCCTTTGAGGTAATGTTCGCTGTCGACGTATATTGAAATTTCAAAACGGAAACTTCACCTATTAATGAGACGCTGGCGACACGTAAGAGCAATTTCAGATGCTAATAAAATTATGATGCCATATTGAATTCGCGTTCATATGTTTTAGATTAATATTTTTATATCAGTTTTAAGGAATTAGTTTTACGTATAACATATATAAACAATCACATTAGTGCGTGCCACAGAGATAAATGTATAAAACGTCTATCTTTGCCTTACATTATCCCATTTCAGTTGTGTTCAGTTCTAGAAATATATGGAGTTGAAATTAAAACAATCTGTGTCACGGGACTTGACACATAATACAATTACTATGTCGGTATCCCACGGGCACTACACAGAATTCCGGGATAAATTATAGCCTTTGTCTTATTCTAATGTATAAGCTACGTTACTACAAAGTTCAATCATAATCTGTTAAGTATTTTTTGTGTGAGAGAACAACAAACTCTCATCCATCCATCAATTCCCTTGAATTTTTCTATTTATAATATTAATCGAACACACAAAAAGGTTATCGACTTGTAATTATTATTTTACCTCTTTTCATTGTTTGATCAATGTCATTAGAAATTATTGAAATAGCTAATTAGGAGTATAAAGAGTCTTTCCTATTAGAACAAATTTATTTTCATACATTGAAGTATTTTTTTTTTACTGAGATACAAAACTTAATCAAATGACAAAAGAAAAACAACATTTTAATCAAAGAATCAATAAAGAAATGAAAACGAAATGCTTTAAGTGACAAATAAAAAAGTATCTTAACAATTCTTTTCATTAACTAGATAACAACAGAAAAGGTGTGTGAAGTGAGCCTTATATTTAAATATACTTAATCCATTATATTAGCTACAGTATGGGATAAAACTAATCTCATTTGATAGACTTAAACTGCGGACTTATTTTAACGGTTCTCCAATATTGCAAATTTAAGTTTTATGAACTATTTAAAACTTCGATACGACTGAGAAAATGCTGAAGAAATCGTGGGAAACCTTTCGCTACGTAGACTATTGACTATCTTTCTTGCTTATAGAATTATGACATTGTATGAACAAAATTATAATTTACATGGAAAATGTGGGCATTTTAAAAGTTAATTAGCATTACATATAAAATATTCATCTTCATTTATTTAAATCACTCATATTTTAGAGTATCTCTTTATATTAATTAATTAATTTATAATATCCTTTGTCAACGTAGAGTGGGTATAGGTTTTCTGTGTGAAGAGAGATGAAAGCCTTGGGATGGTTAAGTAATCATTATTAAGCGTCATTAGTATATTATCCGGATTAATACAACTCAGTCACCTGCCATGGAATACATAATTTAATGGTAATCACATTATATTACCAATTAATTGACTACAATTAAACATGAAGTATGTATATTATATTACATCAACACGAAAACAATAGCAATATAATAAAATCTTGATATAAATGTGACAAAACTATGAAAAATTGTTTTCAGTGATCCCTCTGTTGCATACAAATTTAAAAGCTTAACAGCTCCAACGTTTAAAGTAAACAATATAATATTACCTGACACGTACAATGATATAATATAAAACACATTGTTTATTTACACCGACGTCATAAATGGTTTGTAATGCGTTTTACAACATACGTAGAACAGCTACGGCGTAGCTGTCGGGTGCTATAGTAACGCTCAGTTGCCTCCGCGGGCTCGGACCGCGTAGACGTGTTCAGTGTGCTACATCATTTCGTAACCCTTACGACAGCCGATACCTTAAAAGCCTGATTTTAATTAATGCGAATATAAAGATGGCTGACGTTGAATATCTATTGACACGCGTGTGGTTTGAGTGTTAGAGTTGATAGGATTATTTGTAGACGAGTGTGTTTATAAGGTCCTGCGGTTGTAGGACGAGTGTCTAGATTAAGTTTTGTCTCTGGTACTTATAGTTTACACGTAATTTTAACACATCCCTGTTGGCTGAATTGATTAGTGACATACAACACTACGACACAAAAATTCACATATGGAATTTCAAAATAGTCATATGTGAGTGTATTGTACTGAAGGTTCAATGACCAAACTCCCAAGTATTAAAGGCTTTCAGGCAGAACTGAAAACAATTTCCTCGATCACTACCTTAGAATTATATTAAACGGTACTAATAATTGAAGTATGTCACAATACGAATGATCATGGGCTTTTATTTTGATTATGTTATAATATTTTAACGACTGTTTAATTAAGACTAATGTATTAGGTATAATTTTTAACAAAAACACATATAATTTTACACTAATTTTGTAACATTTTCGTATATGAATAACATCAAAACTAAAATCAAAATCATTATTTCGTGTTAATATTATGTCCAATACAAAGGTTAGATCTAATGCCAGCTGAAAGAATAAATAATTTCTATCATAATATGAGACAAAATATTATAGTTTACATAGAAATACTTATATTAACTTGAATACAGTAGTAGAAACAGAATAATCATTGTTCCATTGATATTAAGGTATTCTATGTATTTAGGAGGCATTCAATTATTAACAATTCATTTAGAAACAATTTTATGCTAACTAACTACGTATAAATAGCAGAAATTGTATCCAGAGGTATATTGTTATTTGATCACATACCAGTCTAGTTTGACTGCCTGAGGCTCTATCTCAAACTGTAGCCTTAACCAAACATACCTCTTATTAGGTATATATCAAAAACTATATTTTAAATAAGAATCTCTTTATATATATTGATTTTAAATTATTAAAATGTTAATATAATTTAATTAAAGATTTTTTTTAATAATTATTTGATGTATATTCTAACATAATATGAATATTGGTGTTATTTCGAAGTGACAAATATTAATTGAGAAATAACTTTATAGTAAATGTTTCATAGAACAGGCATGCGAAATACGTTAAGTGTTTAATTATTAAAATCAGAAGCCTTTGTCGTTAAAACCTGACTATGGTACACCACCAATCAAAGTGGTGTTATATATAAATTTTATGCTATTCATTTAAATGTATGTTCACGGGAAGAATACAAGGAAAAAACGTTCTATAAATGTTCAAAGATAAATCTTTAATGTGAATTATTTTTATGTTAAATACATGGATAGAAAAGACTGAGAGAAAAACCTTTCCTATCACAACTTCGAAGTCGATAAAGTTTATTCAGATCTATTACAGTAATTTTACGTTCATTTTATTTAAATTCAAAAGTCCTTCGGAAGAACATGATAAATTTCGAATACGGAAAATACAGTATTTTGTTTAAAAATATATATCTCTGTAAAGTAATAGAAAAGAATAAACCGCGAATGGACGTACGGACAAAGCTATTGAGAGTAGTTACACAAGCGAAAATCAAGCATCGGAGGGAACTTTCAAATAAATTCACTGTACATAAGTAGATGTCTCCAGAGTATGTCTTTGTAGTTGCGGAGAGCCTTACACGAAATTGCGACTCATTGTTGTAGGGGCCTTTTGTCTTAATATAAGAAGCTTAATATGATTGGATTGGCCAGAGCTGGGTGGTGCTATTATATTTAAATTCCGTTTGTATTACGATTTTCAAATTTATTTTGATACAGACAAAGTAATTCAAAATGTACAAAGATTGTTTATCTTAGGGATTGTTTTGTATCGTCTCTGTGATAGTCATTATATTGTATAAAATGGATCGTATTTATGTTATTAACTAAGGACTATATGGCGGTTAACACAATGTTTCAATGATACAGTATATCAAAATTAAATAATTCTGTCTGTAATGTTCTTGGGCGTTCGACAAAGGACAAAGTCTTCTTTGTTAGTTCTGCTCGTCTTAAAGTTAGTCGTTCTTTCAAACAAAGACTCTTACACCGTATTTTTAAATATGAATAGCAGAATTAAAAGTCAGTTAGAATCTCTGGTTTGTATTTCAACGATACTTCTGACGTGAGATAGACGCTCGTTTATATAACCTTTTGAAAATATTATGTATAAATGTGAGTTGTTAAAATTTTAGCGATGTACATGAGTTAGGGGAGTAAGCAAGTGTTAAGTTACGTTTACCGACAGGAATATCTAATTTTAAAGTAGGTAGGCAGGTGAAAAGGGGAGGGAAGCTTCACCTCTTAGACCTGCTAACATTAATTGCTATGCAGCGAACTTTAAGTTGCATTCGAGTTTGCTTAGTATTTATTGCGCTGGTTTTTAAGCACATTACATCTTAAACTTTGCTTTTAAATATTAAATGGATATACGGCTAAGACTTTAACGAGTTAGGAATAAGTTTTGAACTTTACATTTTAATGCATTTTTCATTAGATTATACTTTGCTTACATTAAATATCACATATTATTTGTCAAATACATAAACATAGATTCCTTTATTTCATTTAAAATCCAATTTTTATATTAATAATAGGAATAAATCTCTTAAAGATTTATCTCCACAGATTTCGCTACTTATTAATGCTTTTATATTATATTAAAAAATAAAATAGTTATAATAAATAGAATTTTAAATGTCCATTATTATTGACATTATTACCTCTATTCTAACATAATATTTAATCCTAGAAATGATAGCCAATTCGTTTTGAACGTGGCTTGACAGATAGAATTGTAGGACGCAGACATAAGAACAAAGCGTCTATAAATGTATAGCTATCAACTATTCACAATAGTGGGTGCTTATGAATGAAAGGCGAACTGCTCTGACGCATAGATTATGCATGCTGCGTGGTTGGGTTCCTTGACCCAAAACCGCCTTGAATGCAATAGTCCCATTCTGTATAAGGTAGTAACTACATCAAACTAATTGATCTAGCATTAATAGAAATTATTAAAGTCCGTATTATATAATGGTATCCAGGAATTTGTGATGTAGTAATTAGTTTCTACGATTTGAGATAATTGGTATAAGTAAAGCTATATCTATGATAACAGTAAACAATATTGGTTATAAGATAGAATTGCAATATTAAACTAAATCCCGTGAACTATAAAGGCAGTGATACACTATTGAATAAAGCCTTAATAAAGCAAATCTTGTACGTGACTGTTGTCCATTCGTTGTGATAGTGTGTTATATTAACGTCACGTCATTTCCAACATTTGACATTCGTTGGAAGTGAGACGTGGGCTTTTAATGAATTTGTTTAATAAGACATGACCCCGTCCAATCATAACTACAATTTACAAAAGTTGGATATTCTATTTTAAGTTGCTGTTTATAAAAATGTACTGAGAATCGAATCAATTTCTCTCGTATGTTCGAAATAAAAACAAAAAAAAGTTAGATATTATATTTATTAAGTGATTTTATTACAATGAAACACATTTTTATTGTTTTATACTATTATTAACTCCATTATTTTAGAGTCTAATGAAAATAAATGAAGTGGCAATAATAATAGCTAGAATGTTCTGCAAATACGTATGCTTATACATGTATGTGTTAGTTATATCTTTTACTTCAATGTCATTAGGAAAACATATCAAGTTTACAAATACTAGGTCAGAATAATAATGCGACACGTTTCCTTTTTAGTGTGACATTCAGATACAGTGGGAATGTGCGTGGGTTTGCTCAGTGGGTGTTAAATTGTACTCAGTTGTCGCAATTAGCTTTGAAAGGGAACTTAGACTGTCAATAACTGTATGTAAATATTAGGATATGAATAGAAAATAATAACTCAATCTATGTTATTTCAATATAAAATTCATAAATATATTAATTTAAAACGAAAATAAAATCTACGTTGCTATAACCTATATTTCGTTTATGTACTTAAAGAACTATAAATTTCTCTAGATTTGAATTTGAGATCGTTTCGTTTTACGTCCTTCACAGAAACTTAGACAATATCACTGAGCTCAAGTCTAGATTGCTAATCTTGGAAACCTGTAATCCCTTCTAAGCGAAGGTTACCCAAAATTTCCCAAATAACTCACAGCTGTCTGTCACTAACAAATTTACTTTTAACTCGCTAGCTCTCTGAACTGTTTACAAATTTGAAATAACCAACAACCATGTTATTATATAGATTTTAGTGTATATTATATACAATAAACAAAAACATCGTATGCACATTTCACCTCGCCATTGTAGTGCGGTCAATGACACTTGGCGGGATGCCGGGCGCTAGGCCTGAGAAATGAACAGCTCTGTTTTGTTGACATTTTTTCATGTATATTTTTTAAAATAAATATTTGACTAGATGGCACACAAAATTAAGAGTAATAATGCCTTTAATTACCATCAATATCAATGGAATAATATATATATTCATAGTTTTAAACTTAATTTTGTTTAAGAATTCCAAAGTCAGAAAACTGAAATGGCTTAAATGTTAAATAATATTTAAATAAACAAGGAGCTCTCCAGCCAATCAGTGTCAAGCCATGCTAGAACCACTGCAAACTTTCCGCGCTATTATACAAGCAACAGCTTATTTGCATTCGCAATTAGCTTTGTGTGAAAATTCCTATTATGTATTTAATTGTTATTTTTTATATCCGTCTGGTTATATTCTTAAAATGCAAACTGGAATTTAACATAGTAAAAGTACACTTATATAATTTTTGTTCCGTAAATACAGATAGGTTAAACATTTTATTAATGTGTTATGGATTTCAAGATCGTTCAGTACAGATGATTCTCCTTTGATACAAAAGTAAGATACTAATAAATCAGTGAGATGTGAGACTTCCGCGAATATTCATTTAAATAAAACTAACATTTTCAGACCAGCCAACTAATAGACCATTTTTAGACATTCTCATCACGTCAGTCCGTTGCCACGGTTGCGGCCAAGTCATCGAAACTCGAAATCGACTATGTAGTTTTTAAAAATAATAAAATAGGCGTAGCAATCCGATAATATTAGTTTCATTTACACTAATAAAAATTATCAAATAAAAACCTCATCAATAAACGTCACTAAATTATTTGCTGAAATTTTAATTGAAATTCTCCATACATAGCGAGTAGTTTTAAACTCGCTCAACAATGGCTGCTTTAAAATGTTATAATGTTTCGCTGAACAAATGCGAAATTGTATTTTTAATTTACTCTATTAGTGTGTGTTTTTCCAATTCGTTTATCTGAAAGTTAATACTGTGTATAGCGAAATACTTTTAAAGTCATGAATTCAGTTTGTGACACAAGATAAATCTCATCTAAGCCTCAATATAGTGCAAAAAAATCTGAAGACGTTACTGGCCATATAAATATTTTAATAGATCAATTCAAACCTCCTTCTGAATAATGCTACTTAAGTAAAGTAGTTAAATTCTCACAACATATACTAAATATTATGTCAGGTATCACCATATAGCTTAGCCATTTAACTTATGCAAAGTCACATCGGCTTTATCAATGTTTGTTCAGCTTAACCCTCCAACACTTCGCATTTTGTATCCATTGTGCATTACAGATGCATGAGTGACTATAACTCTATGTGTAATAAACCGTCTTTATATTATTTAACCAAAAAATCTTAGGCTTTCGACTCCATTTAACATGAATCACAGCCTTGATTCGAATAATGTTTCTTCAATTCCTTAAATATTACCAACGAAATTTCAACTTCATAGAAAAAGTGCGGTTTCTATACAGTGAATTGTAATCTACAGTATATATTAAAATGGGAGTGAACAAGTACATTCCATATTCAAATATGTATGAGTGATCAAATGTGTGCGGCTCACCTATGACGAATAATAATAACGGGTACAACGGGAGCGCCGGCGGGCTTCCCACTGCCGCAGACATGGACTCGCTCGAGGAAATGCTTCGGAAGGTAAATATATAGTACTTAATTAAAATAAAGAGGTTCTATTATCTTAGGGTTATTAATGACTTCATATTGTAGTCAAAGAAAAATAAAAAAAAAAACTCAGATTTCAGTTCGTAAACCTATGTTATATTTTTATTTTTAACTAATATATTACTATATGATAGCTGTGATTGGGAAGTGAGAAATATGTTTTACGTTGTCTATCGTACATATATATAGTTATAATTGTGCATTGTCCGTACGTATATATTACACCTTAATAATTAATGTTTGTGACCGTTTGTCATGACAGTGACGTGTTGGCTCTGACATATTAATTAATTTCATTTATTTATGGATCATGACGTAGAAGTTTACCTCGAATATTAAATATACTTACGTATGTTTGCGAGTTTGTTCATATTTCATATATCTCTGTACTCTATTACTGCCACAGATTTTTACGAAAAATCATGCAACCATCTATCGGATAAGATAATAAATAAAATTAGATTACTAAGCGTTTTTGACTTTCATAATACCGTTTGTATCCTAAAATCTTCAATAACTCGTTCAAATCTTTGTTTTACGATCTAATATAATTTATGCTACATAAAATAAGTTCTTTAATATAACAAAATACTATAAACAGTATGACTGAAACAGCTCTAACATAAAATAATAATGGACACATAAATCATTTCTTATAGCTTATTTCCTATTATATCTCACTTAAGCTGCACACAGCGGGAGCTAAATGAATTATTTTCTAAGTACGAGCTGGTCTAAGTTAAGAGCTAATTAAGTAAGTGTAAAGTGCACTATGACTTGTTGAAGCTTGCGAGCTCATTATTTTGAGCCGGCTGTTTTGTTTTACTAGTGTCAGTCCAAGAGACATAAACTTCATACAAAGTCAATATTTTGTAAGACACCGTAGACAGTTTTAAAACCAAAATAAGGTGCTATTTTATTTATGTGATTTATGAATTTCCTCAGACATTTCACAATCGAGATCGTTAAAAGTTTTGAGCTTGTGTCAGAGTAATATCAAAGTTTTGCTGCACCTTCACGCTTGAAGCGTTCGGTGTTTATTATATATCGATTTTTGTAAGACATATTAATATTTTGCTCACATCTTAGCTTCATATAGAACCTAATGTTCATATAGATGTGTTGTTTATATTTAGATGAACCGTTTCATAGATGCGCAGACAAAAGATTTCAATTTAAGAAACAGCATCTCTACCAGTTTATCATCTCTATCTGTCTGTCATCTCTACCAGTCTATCATTTCTAACAGCATCTATGTCAAAGGTTTATTGTAATAAGTATCAGATATCAGTGGTAGATAGAGCCAGTAGTAGAATTTAATTTAATTTAATTAATAGTGTATAAACACGATAGTTTAATTGACAAACTCACTTACAAGAGAAACTGGTCCAAAACCAGTGCTTATCTATGAATATTATAATATCAGAACAACAATTTGCGCGCGATTTTGTTCTCTTGTCATTTATTGACGAGTAAACAATGTGTTTAATTGTTTCTGTCGTCAAAACGATTGCATTAAAATTGATCCAGCTTACCTATAATACAAAATGACGAGATGTTACAAAACAACATAATAATATTCTCATAATCTATAAAGATGTAAGTAAATTTCATGATTTAATAAACTTATTTCACTCTAGGAATCACATAACACAAATGTTTTCACAGATCGTTGTTTAAAATAGGTCTTTATAAAACCGTACGTATAACATTCGTGTTGCTAACACAAAACGTTTGAACCAATTAAAAGAAAATATTTTGATCACGTTCTGGACAATGGAGGCTGAAAACTGTTACTGCGAAGGTATTAATAAAGAAATGCATAAAATGCATGACACTGTCATTTTGTTTTACAAATCTTTAATGTTAATTTAAAATGGGTCTTGATTGGTTTTAGAAAAGTCCTATTTCTTTCACATGGAAGCTATTAGCATAAAATACGTTATTATTTATAAGACATTTAACCTACCGATTTTATAATTATAGTAATAAATATTAAAATCGTCAGTACACCTTCACAGGCGCAATTTGAAAGGAAAATAAAAATATGGAGTCAATAAATACATATGTACATGTAACAGGTTAAATAAACATTCGTTTGTAAAGTAAATATTTCGCTACTCCATTTGCACCTGGAACGTTTAAATACGGAAATACGTAAGCTCACACATTCAGCCGTATACAGTTGTATACAGTT
>DVQP01000530.1:0-21613 GCA_018231745.1 Danaus eresimus
TAAACTGATCTCGACTCGTTTGTTTATATGAACGTATCATGGATTTATCACATCGTGATTCGACTCTGCATTTGTATTTATATTCAGACAGTCCACGTATATACAAGGCCGACAAATTTTATCTATAATAAACTTAGATACATTTATGATTCATATAAAGGACACATGTTTTGAATAAATAGTTCAGTGTACCTGGTCAATGGAATCTCGCAGCCGGCTCTCTGACCATCTTGGTACGTTGTAATAGGACGTCTGGGATCGCGATCGAAGAAATGCAACACGTGTACGGAATTACCATTATTATCGATAATCTCGCGGCTCCTAACGACCAAGTGCGAGTTGAGGCTGAGTTCCAGTGAGATGCTCCTTCCCGGTAACGGAGACTGGTAATTGCGTTTTGTTTGTTTACCTTATCAAGTCCAGACGATTTGATTGTTTGAGCTTTGGTTCATTTTGTGATTTATATATGGTCTATGTGGCATACAGCATAAAGGAAATATGATCAGGTCATTGAATATGTACCTGTAATTAACTATGTTTAAATACTTTCAATAATTTAAATTATATATTGAAAAGTATTCATCTCTAAACTGTACCGTCTCTTTTTAATTCTATTTGCTTAATTTATTGTGTTTAATATAATATGAAACTACATACATATCTTATGAGTAGGATAGGAATTATCGTAAGCGATTTTTCACTCTGTCCGTATGGTTGTAATTTTATTTAGTGTCCGTGAAATTGGATATCTCGTTGTATTTTATACAGTAATGTGTGATAATAACAATTACACTTCAACATTTATTAGGAAATATGTACCCGTACTATAACATATATTTACATCTGTAAATAAAAGTGGTTCTTAATTGTGAACTCACAATTCCACAATAACATCGGTACTTAACTTTCATCTTTTTATTATTATTTTTTAACAACACTTGTCACAACAAAACATAACGTATAAATTTTGTTAAGACTTACTCTACAATAAACAAGCTTCTAAACTTGGAACTGCATACTGTACGAGGGTTTGCTTTTATCACTATCTTCCAGTAATCCTTATCTGTGTGAGTTCTAACGGAATGAATAAAAATATACCGTTGTATTATAATAACACAGTGAAATAATTGCAATGTAACGACATTAACTTTATCTTAATATTGGCATTGAATTCTATTATTAATTATGTGTTATATGTTGTTTGTAATAAGGTATAAAATAAATCTTTCTAAATGAATAGGACAATATACATATATATATATACATATGAAATGTATCCTTCATGAAGTCGTTCATGAATGTCATTATGTGTTTATTTTAATAAATACTCCCAACACTTCTTGGTTCATATATTATTAATAAAAGGCGATTTTCTCGTAATAAGTTTGGAAGTTATTAAAGACATTGGTCGTCTGATACGTAATTATATATGCCCGGAACAAAAGTAAACATAACAATGCACTATCAACATACTTTAAAGGTAACAGAAAGCCCAACTACGTTTACGATTCAACCGGCATTTAATTAGATCGTAAACTATTTGTGAACTCATTACTGCACCTTCGAGTTTTGTTACGAATCTCATTCGATTTTATATAGCATTTATTATCGTTATAAAAGGTAATATTGGTTATACGTGAATTGGTTTTGTTTTAACTGGAAGGTTAATATCGAATTTAGTTTAAAATATTCTTTATTTTTTTTCTTTTGATATCTTTGTCAGTTTATATTATACAGGTTTATTTATTTGGTTGTGTATTGTTGTTATTATTTGTTTGTTATTGTATGTGAAGATAATACATTTGTTTGATATAAAATTATAATGGGCCGTTCAATGGGCGTTGAGAGGAAAAACACGCCCGAAATGTTACAGAGGCCGCTGGGAACGGCAATGCTTTATGTACAAGGATGGTAAAATAGAAGTAGTTATAGTGTTTGTTTTATAAAATGCTATAAATATCTGTTTTCTTAGGAAAATATGAAAGTGAAATAATTTTTTTATGCTATATGGCAAACTAAAAAGATACTTTATATGTTAACTTATTTTAAGAAGCTTATTATCAATAAAAAAAGAAAGAGACATAGGATTAGCTTAACTATAAAGGATTATTTAGAAAAAAGATCTCGTAGTAGCTTGTTAAATAAAATTCACCATATCCAGTAATAACATTAATTTAGGACGCTAGCCACAACTTTGGATCGACACAACTCAGAGTACAGACGGAGCATTTCTGGTTTTTTATTAATACATCCTTTCTCATTATAGTTGTAACATATTTTATTGAATGAGAAACGGGAAACTGCTCGTATGCAGTGTCACTATGCAAATTTGTAGTAAGCAGTATGTAGTCATTAGTGAGCTCAAATTAATTCCACGAATATTACCTAAGCTAAAGCACGCTTTTGCGATGTTTTCTTGTAGGCGCTTGTTTCATTAATAACGTCTGTAAATAAAATCAGTATCAATATTCTTTTTTCATTTCTCATGTAGAATATTGTATAATGGATAATTTGAATGAAAATGTTGTAAATGTTTAGATGCATTATGCCCAATTAATCAAATATTATCTTTATTTAATACGAGCTCTCGTCTCTGGCTTTGCTCGTATCCTTTACTGGCTAGGCTATAGTTATTATATTGTTTCATTCGATGTCTCGGAAAGCTCATAGCTAAATTCTGACTTAGTGACAGTGAAACAGTGTACTTCAGAACAATGACTTGTTGACTCTAAAATAATATTAAAATTGACCTCTGGCTTTAAGTCTGATTGAGAACTTCCTTATTTTAGGAGATGTTGAAAAAATTGCCTAAGTTTTTAGAATTAAATTACCTACCATTGAATCGTTCCAGCTGTTTCAAAGATTAACCGGAGTTAACAGATAGACATATAAGAAATTTAAGAAGTTTTTTTTTCATTTAGATATAATATATATTATAGTAGCATCAGGTTAAAACCTGTTGAATGTAAATTACGAATCGGTACTCCAATTTTATTAGTATACATATTTGTGCCAGCCACAGTTAGTGAAGCAACTATTAGCAACTTCTTTGTATGTTTAAAGTTATTACTATTTTATGGTAACCATAATATAAGTGATTTTTTATCACTATACAATAATATAGATTTTTAGAGTATATTAAAAAATATTACTATTAGTTTTCTTATTTATTTAATTTTAAATACGGATGTATGATCCGAAAAATTTCAAACAAATGAATTATTGTATAAATTTATAATAGAATCATTGTAAGAGGCAAATAATTAATAAGTGCCTAAAAGAAAACACTTATGCAACATTATTGTGACTCCGAAGCAACCTTCCATCGTTTCGACTTTCACAGACGAGATTAGTTGATAAAAACCAATTGGTGTCAGCTGTTCAGATTGTAGGAACCTGAAAGCGCATGTAGGTACTGCACCTATCTCCTCGACACGGGGCATGGCTTAGCAAACATTAACTAGCATGGTCCAAGTTAAGAGACATCTTTAAAAACTGCACCAGTTAGGGAATTTACGATTCGCAAGTCAGACCTTGTTTTTTTTAATACGAAATTTCACCTGGCTTCTTGTTTATTCTGTACCTACCGTCAACATTTTTTTTACATATGTAATTATACCTAGCTTAATTTATATTTTACTTTTAAATATATAAAAGTAAGTTGGTAATTTAGGATAGTCATGCTTAAATCCAGTGTCGTGATCTGTCGGGGTCGCTGACCGCTTATCATCAAATTCCGTCATACCTTTCACCGTTGTAAGATATTGTCCGTGGAGTCGCGGTCCTTACGCCTCATTATCATATAGTGTACCCGTGACAGGCTCGCAATTAACTAACTGTTTATTGTTGTTGAATTATAAACGACGTCGCTTGATATCACTCCCGTGTGGCGAATGGAAAGCCAACTCCAGATTGTGTCTGGCTTGGATTTATTGTCCTGTATTGTTAGACGCTGGCTGGTAAGTCGGCTGGATGTATGTTTTATTGTTTATCTGGTGGAGAATGGTTTAATGCAAATGTTATGGCCGCTAATGATCGCACCGTTTATACGTGAATAGCTTTCGACTGGTAAAGGTCATATGGTGCTTGTTAAATAGATGATGCAGTTTAGTTTTGTCACAACATAATAAACATGATCAAGAATATAGCTTACTGATTAACCAGTCAATAAATTAAGTCCTTTGAAACAAATATTTTCAAAATTTCACTTCTGACGTAGGACATCAAATTTATTTTTCTGCATATAAATATAAAACTTCTTTATTTTTTACATAGCTGATATTTAAATCACAGATAGGAACATCTAACCTTTCACGATGTTTACACAGAACCTTTCATACGTACTGAATAAGCATCGACGTATAAATAATGGGAAATGTCATTTGATAAACACGTACCGTTTGCCATTTATAACATAACGCATGTAAAACCAATTAAAGTTTAGACAAAATGACACAAATACATATATTATAAACGCTTATAGTTAGTTGTGACATAACAAATGACACAAACACATACATTTTATAAGTCCCTCGATAGTTGTGACATATCTTTGAGATGAACAATTCTAATGATTTGTAATCGTTCGTTTCAATCATTATATCCATTTATTGATATTAAATCAAGCTCGAACATTTGATGATCATGGATACCGGTATGCGAGTCGTCCACAAAGTTTGACTCATGTTTCTCAAGATTTACTGTTTTCTTTTTTTATTATTAGTTTTTTTTACGCCGATTTTTTATATTACGCCAGTATTATTATTATATTCATCCCTATTACAAAAAACTGTTACCTGTAATCAAAATATTATATTCAGAGAGAAACATAAGATTAAAAAATAGTCTAACAAGAATGTTCTCTATTCAAGAACTAACTTTCCCCGTCACTTCACAATAGGCATCATTATGAAGGTACGAGTGTAACTTAAATAATTGATAATTATACATTTAAAATTATAATTACTTTAACTTTCACATCCAATCGTGGTAAATGTTGAACCGATATAACATCCGATACACAACTCGAGTGGTGTACTGTACCACATAAATCTATAGTGACCGCTTAATTAACCAACATCGTACATAAATATTACATGACTCAAGCGCTCTAAGCGAAAAATTGTGCGCTGTGATAAATAGCGTTCCCGTCCGCAATCATATCGACGTATGATAATGAAAACAATTTATATTGCTTCGACTTTAGAGCATTAATTATATAGAATAATGTGAGTACTGATTTTTTGTTGTTGCAGATGATTAATACTACTTATAAATGCGAAAGTAGGTTTCGATGGATGTATGTGTCTGTTCCTGTTAAAATCTGTTAACTGACTTATGTATATTATGAACAAAATCTTCACTTATTGAGATATTACTTATAAAATATAAATTCCGGATGTAATCGTAAGCGGGCGAAGCCGCGGTTTAAAGTTAGTGTTCTTCGTGTTGTAATCCTGTCCGTAGCTAAAATTAATTTCTGTTCGAACCAGGGTTAGTATTAATGAGATTTAAAAGATATTAGAAATATGTGCATTGTTTTACTAAACAAAGCTTTCGCGTACTGACGTGAACGTAGCCTCTGCAAAAATCTCAAATAAAATGTACCTACATACGTACCTACTATATAAAAGTGTTTTTAATAGGTTCCGTATGAAAAGTTTATATTTTTATTATATTCATCTGTTTACAATATGAGTTTTATTAGGGTCAGTTTGATTTTGGATATAATAATAATAATAATATTCCGTTTATCCATTACGCCACATTTTAAAGTCTCTCGTATTACGATGTAAAAATGAACATAAGCTGTTAGTATGAATCATTATTACCAAATCAAACATGATAGATTATTGTATACCACATACCTAAGAGATAAGTTTTTTTAGATTTTTCCTTATAGTTCTAAGAAAAATTATGAATTATTCATTTATATGTAGAATTAAGTTATAGGTAAACTATTTAAGCGCTTACAAGTAAGGGATACATCAATAAATAACGTTATAATTGATGTGACATTGTAGTATTATGTTTACCATCAGTTTGAATTAGTACACGCACACGATTCAACGTGAAACGGGAAGTGCTTCGTATTTACGTGTCACGACGCAAACTTGAAGTGAGCGTGGTGATTGTATTTGTGATAAATGTATTTATTAAATGCAATAAACTGATGACTTTGTTATCAGTTATGATGAAAAAAAATTACCGTATATTTTTTAACCACTTCATATTGAATTTTATAAAATCAAAGAACACGAGTGTAATATATCAGTAGATATCAAGCCTTAATCAGTATTAAAAGTATCCGGTAATAATTTCGTTTCTAGCGAATTTTACAGAATATTTCATAGATTGTTTGTCATTAATCCTATATATTTTCACTCAAAGAATTCAAGTCAGAAAGCACATCTAGTAACATGGAAGGTATTGAGGGTAGTTTCTTATCTCATACTTTTTGTTTTGTTCCATATAATTTACTTTTATAAACCAGTCAAGATAGCGATAAATTTTAAGTGTTCCCATCCTGTGTCGGATAACAGTTGAGAGATGATCACTAAACGATATTAGTCTGTCAAAAAATTGATAAATTTATCAACCGTGCCATCTGTGAGTGAAGAGATTTTTAACTACTCATCCTAATGAGAATTTCTTTTATGAGTTATATATGTATATTTTTCTTCTCACAAATCTACATCATCCGATCATAACTTCTACGGCATTACGTACTTAAATAAAAAACTTAATAAAGTATTTCTGTTCTAAATAAATCTCAACTATAAACAACGATCTCGTTATCAAAAAAATATATAAAAATCATTGTTTCTTTAATTTTCCATATATTCGTTATTTAAAAATAAAATGTTTAATACAAGGAACATATCGTGATATTATTTTTTACATAAAGGCCAAGTGACTAAAAAATAACATGTGAAAATTTAAATTATTACTTCTATTAAATTATAAATAATTCCTGCTTCCCATATGTTCTTTCTAGAACCTGTTGAACCTAATTTTTTTTTATTAATACAAATATTGTTTATGTTCATTAATAAAAAATACTTTCATATTAACGCGTTAAGTACCTAAGTTCTTTGTGAGAGATTAGCAAAACATCCACACAAAGCATCCTCTAACAATTATAATGTTGGTGATTTAAATCCAAATATACAATTGACCTCAAGATCTCGCACTAGCCATATGAATGATAGAATAAAATTATATGAGCAGTTGTATCTAACAAATCAGGGAGTTCTGTATTCTGTAAATTCCATGTGACGGTTCGTTAGGGCCATGATTCCATGTGATGTCAGATCCATATGGTCAAGTTGTGTTTCCGATATCCGTCAACGCATTCAATATTAACGTATCAACGTCCGGAGCACCGTCCGCGCGTGACAATAAGGCGTGTACGATTGTTAGCTCACGCATACATCATAGTTACTGATACACCTGCGACGCTCCGCCCAGCTGGACCCCGCGCCGCTCACCCCCCAGCCCACACCGCAGGGACCCCCACAGACCCTGTCACAGAACGATCCACTGCCATCATCATGAGACATTCTAAGTCCAGACGTCTTTCCGAACGGTCGTCTCTAAAGCTCTAATATAAGGTGCTTGAACTTGTGCTGTGCTTATTATTACGTGTTTCTTAGCTTGTCCGTTCGCTCCTACCAAACGAATGTAAGTATACATTGTGAACACTATCTTCCGTCGTTCTTTTTGTAACTTAACATAACTTTTTAATAGTCTCTGATGTTTTCATCCGTGTGAAAAAAAGGTGTAATTTGTTAAAAATGCGTTTTGTCAATGGCACTAATTTGTCATTACCGTGAGTCGTGTCACTTGTTGCTCAAGGGGAGGAGCTTAAAGAAATTTTAACGCAGGCGCAAAAACTTTCTTATTAGCAAACGAGTGAATGAGATCTCATTATGGTACATGAACTATGAAACATATTATATGGTCTATAGGTATTAAAAACTTATAGTACAGATAGGGTTCATTAAAGATTCCGTGTGATTCATTGTAATAATAGAGGTCGACAGCCGAATCACAGAACACTATTTAGCACCTAGATATTAAATTATGAAACAATTGTCTTTTAGGATGAGAATAAGCTTATTGTACAAACTATTAGCATTGTTAAAATAAGTATATATTTGTATATTTAAAAGTATTTCATACTTATTTTTTCGAATCACGAATTTATTCGTTTCTGTAGCTAATATAATGATAATAGATGGTCCTATATATATCGGTTTATATTTTATTTCATACTTGACCAAGCGCTATCCCGAGACCATGTATCAACATAACATTCAATACAAAACTGTAATATAAACGAAGGTTGAACAATCAATAAAAAAAGATAAGTTATTAGTCCATACATAAAAAAAAAATGTTGCTATCTGCAAATTAAGTTATTTAATTATTTAAATACTTACTGTTTGTTATATAAATACGATTGTTTTATAATTGTATGTTTTGTTTATATAAAAATATCTGTTCAATAAATTGGTGTGAAGCAACTGTTGTAGGGAATTTGATAACGTTCGTGATAGCAACCCGTCCGCACAGATTCCGTATCGTAATGTTCATAAAATATACGAAGACGGATAAAAAATATATATATACGTTTATAACCAATTGAATTATTAAAAACAAAATATTCCCTTCCGTGTATAACACACCCGAGAAGAAAAAGTATATTATATTAGATGTTTACGGTTAGAACATAGTAAATATATGTCGTCCGTGCGCCGTTGCGATGTCCTAAAAGATATCCGTGGAAACTGTTACGCTACAATACAAGAATACAATATTATTGTTTATTATAAACAGCTGGTTACACTGACAAAACGATCGCAGGTCTAGTCATATTTATCATATATTACGTACCTTTGAATATATACTCGTGAAGAGCTTCGCGTATTGAAATTTATGTATTCAAGCAATATAAGTTAATATTTTCATGGTCCTCATAGAACAATATATGAGATAAAATGTTCAAATCGTTCGTGTATTACAATGAGTATGTTGTACTTAAATTTAATACGCTGTAAGCTTGTGTCGTCGGATGTAAGAAATCGGAAATCGTGCGAAAACTAATAAGATTGAGAGATCGAGATCATTTTAAACATGAAGTGAACAAGGGCTTGCTGTTCGCATGTCTCATAGTCTTTAACCCTAAGCTAATAGCTCGGACGTGACTATATATGTTAAATCTGAAACGTTTATCTTGGATACCATAAAATTAACGGTCCTAACGTATTTTCCATGGACAGAAATTTTTTTTTAGGTGATAGCTGTCACAAATACCAACATATTTATATCTACAGAGATTCGATATAAAATTTATCTATGTTATTATTTTGTTATAAATTAAAAATATGTTAAGTTTCAAATTAAAAACTAAATGTTAATTACAGCTGATGGTTTCGATTAATTATTTTTTTTATTATAGATGCCAAATCGATTTTCGTATCGATATTTTAATAAGAAAATAATTACTTACATAAATTTTTAAATACGGATTTATTACTGTTATATAAAGAGATGAAATCTGTTAAAGTATGTTCCCGTTTAATTGTTCCACGTCCAGGAGGATGTCATCAATTACATTTCATATATAATGTAATTTGCACGCGTGTGCTTGTTTGTGATGACTAACATCCGCTACATCTGCCTACAGTCCGATGTCATCTTATGTCACTATCATTATGCATCAATTTCTTTGACTTTATTGTTGTTTTATTGATAATGATAAAACATATTTTTAAATACAATGTAACGTTATTGGTACATAACGTGGGACAAGTTTGTTGATTGCAACGCTATGTTAAGAAATTTTTATTTATATATACTTTTAATAGATCTTATCACTCTCTTTTTACTTTATCGTCGTTCGTCAATTTACGACTGCCAGTTCTATCGGAGTATAACTATTCGGATGCCATATATTTTATGGTTGAATAAGATAATTCGAATGTAAACAAACAATCATATCATAAATAACAATAAAACATATATCCGAGCATCACCGGCTCTACAATATACGAAGAGTCATCGACACGGAGGAGAAACCAGTATCACTGGAAACCATGAATAAAAAATACAACCATCGTTTATAAATACATAATTTGATAACATTTTAAATAAACGACAATCGTTTCTGTCGCTTCATACTGATGGTTTTCAATAGTTTAAACATCAAAGAAATTTAAAAACTTCTTATCACATGTCCAATGTGAATGCGCCGTTATAATAACGTAAATCTGAGTCGTATTTAAAAGAAATCGCGCGTTATCACCCAGTCTATTTCGGACTTTTTATTGCCGAATTATTTAAATATAATATGTTTATTGTGAAATCAATGTTTTTGTAAAGATAATTAATGGGAATAAACACTGAATTATCACAGAAACTTTTGTCATGTGTTTGCCGTCGTTTGTGATTTACGCCCGTATGCCGTAACTCATTGAATGCAATAAAGATATATAGCTTCGTAATAATACTATATAGTTGTCGTTAGGGTTGAGGAAAATAGTTGTTAGAAATACACATACATATGTTGCTAATACATAATTTATTTATTAGAAACAACTATTACTTACAATATTTTAGACTTAAATTTCTCACGACTAATTAAAATGTTAGTGTAATATACTGAACAAAATTCATATTTAATAACAAACGTATATATGATGCAATAGAAAAATGTTTTTAGATAATTTGAATTGTAAACATAATTATAATAAATCAGCCACAGAACACTGGAACGTGTTAGCCGAGATCTCTTTGTATTTCATATTTGACACCAGATTGATGTGTGAGTGGACCTTGCTGGCGGCTTTAGGATTTATTGGATCCGATATAACGGTTAAATCCAGCTCGGAAGATGTCGGTGATATATTATACTAGTTTCTGTCCGTGTGTTTGTCCGAACTTCGAAATTAAAGACAGAGAGAAATGAATGAAATGTGTTTAAACAATAGGTAAGAGGATTTGAAATTTGTATCGCGTGGGTGGCAAAAATAAAACTGTTATGCCTTGACCTAACTGTAGCTATACTTATTTCGCTATAAATATTTTTTCGTGAAAGAGCGACAAATATCAACATACATAAATACCCAAAGTTTAGCTTTTATAATCTAAGTAAGTAGCCGGTTATTATTAAAATGTTTTAACCGACCTTACAATAGATGGTTCTGTATTTGATTCTATATTATACGATAAATTTCGCTGTTAATGATCCAATTGTGATATATCTTCGCTACCAACGAAACGTGATGAACTTGAAATACATATTCTGGTCGAGATAATTTCTAACGACCGTCGAGATAACATTATTACCTTACAAAGTTATTTATCGGTTATAAATCTCAACAGTGATTTGGGTTAGCTTGGGTTCAATACAGTGTGGATCATTTTCAAACACATTTCACTATAACAATTCGTGTTGGAACATTCGTATTATAAAAATTGATTTATAAGTCTATATAAAACTAATATATTTCGGATCAGATGATAAATAATAGGACCAACAGACAAACATTCACATCTCGTCTGCCCGTGATCACGGTTGCTGAAAAGTAACCGAAACTTCGGGATTATGTAGTGTTAAAGTAATAAAAAATATCGTAGTAAATCCTAAATATATTAGTTTTATTTAAATGACTCGAGAAAAACGTAGATCTACATAAGAATATGTAGGAACGAAAGCTAGCAATATATCCTATAATATTTTACAATTCCATCGACATGCGATTAAAATTGTTTTGTATTTAATAAATAATATATATTAATAAAAGTAACGGATGTTAATTTATGTCAACTTTGTATAAATAATTTTAATCAATAACCAGCTAACGCGCTTTCTATTAATTCAACTCCATATGTGAGATGCAACAAGGTTGTAATCGAATGAAATAATGTCGGAATAGATGAATGTTGTAAGGAAAAAGCAATATGTAAACGACAAAAGGAAGACGTTTAGAACGTAACATATTATTAATATAGACAATTCTTAATATATTGACTATAATAAATACGTATTTGTCATATAGAAATGAAAGTATACGAATTAAGCGATAATATGCTTTAAGTGTAAAGAAATGTAATTGTTTTTTACTTGTCGGTATCTATTGTTTACTTCATGGTGATACATCGCTATGAATGTGTACTAACTAGAGGTGGCGTTATTTATGACGGCGAGTGCTTTTGAACCGGACTTGTCAATCACTGATATACACAGGCCGAGTTTAAGAGTACCGACCATCTTGACGGTGGAACTGCCCAAACGATTATGGTTCTTATGTCAATGGATTAAGATCACACATTCTGTATACCATCACGTTGTCTGGGATCATCCATCATTTATAAGTCCGTCTGCGTAACGAGGCTTTATTCGAGAATAGAAAGATGCGCTCGCAAACGTTTTTACACCCTGCATTTATTGATGGATCACGAATTTGTATTAGCTTATCGGATCCGAATTATATCTTGATGAACTGTCCGAAGAGTGTCCAGACTGCCTCGAAGCCTAACTCGTCTTATCTCACGCGCTAAGTATCCTGTAATTATTGGTAGTTGTGTATCTAAGCGGACATTGTTATTTTAGTTTCTGAAAGCCATCAATGGGTTCTCTTCGCTATCAGATCGGCATAATTGAATGTGTAATCCCTCAGACTCCCCACGTCACTTTGGAGGAGGTCACCCTCGCGATTGTCAGATGTTATCAGTACATTGACGTTTCAATACAACATACATCACTCGGCGTTTCTTAGTATCCAGATATGTATGAGAGATGCGCTCGAAATGGAAATAACTAGAAAACGGAATGTTCTATACGTTTATCAAATTTAAACTTCTTATAATATTTTTATAAAATTTCTCGATATTTTTTTTACATGTTACATTATCAGCTGATTTTTTTAAATATTGTTGACTTAGTTTTTTATTCTTATAACAAGTAAAATGTACCTACTATTTTATAGTCAGTATATCTCCAACACTACGTCTATAGTATGCCATGAATCTATCTAGTGAAAGGTATGTCGAAACCGCTAAATTCTGTAAATATCTAGCAGCGGCGCTTAAATAGTTTTCCTATAAACGTATATTGAAATACAATGCTTACGTGAGGTTTAAATTATCATAGAAGTACTTCGTATTATCTTCAATCACAAGCGATATCATATGATTCATAAATTGATATATTTTTTCCTTGTCTTTCATATTTTAATGGAAAAAGATAGACCATATCATATACAATTTTGAATTTCATCCATAAAGCGTTCTAATGTGTAACTATAATAGCAATTCCATAAATTCAGTATCGTAAGTTATGATGTAAATGCAAGTAATCTTAATGTTTTATAGCTGCATGGCTGGTTTGATTAATGTTTCCTCTCCGATAGTGAGAGACGTACGGACAATATTGTCTCATTTCCAGTGTTAATGATGTATTGACGGCTTTTATCTACAGATCTAAAGTCTCGGCGGTAAGATGTTGCTATGTAAATATTGATTTTTAAATGCTTATTTATATTCTTAATGTAGTATAAGACAAAGTAGGCCGAGTTGGTGTGACGTTGTAATAAAAATACACACGTTTATTTGAAGTAGTGGCCGCCCAGTGGTCGAAATTCGACCATAAACGAAAAAAAAAGAAAAACGATAGAAAAAATTTGACCATAGAGTATGTGTACAAATACTTGTGTATGTGTGTGTGAAATGCATGGCAGTGTGTATAATATTCTATTTATTTTTTTAATGTACTTTATAAGCAATATTATTGAAAAATATTAATGTTCTGCATTTCTCCTATACATAAATTGTAAGTGTGCCAAATTTTATGCTCCTGCGTCCGCACAATTATCGTAAAAAGGGGTCCAAAGTTGTTGCATCACGTATTAATATATAAATTATTGGAAGAAATCTAAAATATTTTAGTAGGGAAAGTATCTTGTTGTTTGCCACAAAAATGTGTATATCATTTTAAATATATGGTAATGAAGCATAAATCTATCTCTTATGACAGTGAGTCGGTATGCTTAATTCAAGTTTGGACTCACTACAGACGATGCGTTTCCCGTCTTTGATCCAATAATATACTTAAAACTATGTTGTGATAGGATTTAAGAATGTTCAACTGAAAGCGCTCCGTATGTTGTGTGACTATTAAAACTTGTGGTAAACACTAAATATATTGAAATAAGGCGCTGTCTCAATTTTAATATTCCCAAATTATGAAATACCAATACTTTGAGACTATACTCTATGGCCTACAATAAAATACTGGCAATTTAACATAAATCTTCCATATATTGTTTTATATATATAAAAGTTTATTAATGAATGATTAAACTTCAAACCGTCAGTGTTTAGTTAAATGAAAACTCGTACTAGGGTAGTGACCTCGGCGACCTTATGGTATTGTTCTTACTATGTGCATTTTAAACTTCTTGACTTTCACCAGGTCATTATTTCATATAGAAACGAATAAAAAAATGAATCTGATAAAAAAGTGCTATAGCAATATGTATTTACTGAAAAATACACAATGAGATTGTATTTATGAATATATATATATATATATATCGTAATAAGTCAGACATTTTCTTTACAATATGTCACTACTGTATATGTACTATGAATATGATAAAAATATTAATAATTAAGTCATTTATGTTAAGTATGAATTTAAAAAGAATTGCACTTATGGATATACGAGTGTACTTATATTATTCATTTCTATCTTATATGCCACGCATCAAGATTCATTATCGTTTATCTTGATGCGTCAGTTATTTATAGTCTCTAACTTTTCCTTATTTTTTTTGTCGCGTTCTCCGAACTTAGATAGCTGTTATTTAATTTCGTACTCGATAATTTTTTCTCAACTTTTTGTATTTGAATACATATTTTTTATATTGGTGATAACGATTGAAGAGCATTGACTTGTTAGGAAACAAAGACGCGTTTGGTCTTTTTTGAGATGAATGCTGAAACATTTTTAACTGTTATATTTTTTGGGCTTAATAGTTTTAATAGCAGCCTATATTACGTATGTATTTTTAAGTTTTAACTCAAAAAAAAAACATCAGTTAGACCTGCTTACCGTAGCACCTATTTTAGGAATAATTTTTATTGAATTGATTCAAATTCAAAACTTTACATCATTTCAAAGCGCAGTTAATTAAATAAAATAATCATAAAGACATTGGTTCCTAACCTAATTACCGACTTAAGAATTTACGGCCAATAGTCATTGCAATTTCTTGAAGTTTTGGCCTTCAGTTAGGCTTGTGTCATTTTTATTATAATCCAATTGTAATGTAGCCATAAAATTTCAGCAGAAATATTCAATAATAAGTACGTAATTATAATTAAAAGCACCAGAATGTGTGAGTTATACTAACATACTTCCTATTATATATTAAAGCTAACTGTAATGATACAGGTTGATTATTTTACAGCAGTATAATGTGGTTATCCAAATACCGGTATGTTATAAACCGCATAACATCCTGTATATATGCTATATTAATTATATTATGCACGGACATCAGACTCAGCGTTAATTATCGTGGCTTGGTACAGCGATGAAGATATCTCGTCTGCTTTACAGTACTCCATCCCCACCACAGATCGACTTCATAAAACTACATACCAAGACTTCCAGCACTTCATTCACAAACCTGCGTTCATACGATGATGTGTATGGAAATAGAAAACTCCTGGCATTTACTTTAAAAATTATTTACGTCATTTCGCACTCGAACGGAAGTGTACGTATGTAATTACTCATAAAACTTTAACATTGAATTTGTTGTCAACTGTATATAATTAAACTCGGTTCCAATCATGTTAATATTAAGGGTGTATACATTTTATAGGTAATAAATTAGGATGGATAATTTTAATACATCCATATAATAGGTAATAGAGGAATTCATAGTCATTAACATAACTTATAATGATAAACAGACAAGAAGCAATCATTTTGACTGAAATGTTTGTTTTAAGGAGCTGTTAATAATGTGCAGTTCTGTATTTCATCCCTTCGTTCGTGTATCAAAATTAAAAGACTTTTGTTGTAATTACTATAAAACATTACAGTTTTTTACTTTTCACTTCATTTATTTATTCTATTTAGATAAGAACTTTTTATGTTCGATAGATTTTTATTTAAATCGATTAAAGAATTTAACTGTCAAAATGTTTTTTTTAAACGCTTTCGTTATAATTAAGCCATGGTTTTAGCGATACTGCCTTCGAAATCTAAAACGGTTTTGTATGTTTCAGAAACTATTCCTGATGTGAACGAAAGTCGGTCCAGCGCACACTTCGTATTAATGTAAGTGACAAATCGACTGTGCCTTAAACAATACGTTACAAACAACTTACCACACCAGTATGTCACTAGTTTCCTATCGCCTTTTATTTATGTGTGTTGAATGTATTTAAAATTCGTTTACGCAACACAATGAATGTATGGCTGTATGAAATATATTTTATTAGCACTAACTCGTACTTGTCCCGTATTTATTGCTTATCGTTTGAGTATTACGTAGTCGTTATAATTCTCTGTGCATTCACATGCTAATAACTTAACAAACTACCAATTATAATAAATTTTAATTAATTCTCAATACAACAGACTGGTTCTGTGTGTTTTTTTTTTGTATTAGATTATTGTTTGTGTATCGTGATACTGATCTATGATGTCGTGTATTTTAAATATTGGTTAAGTTAACATTCATTTTCATATTATTTTATGGATGTTTTATTTTATTTTGCAGCAAATATGATTTAGGAATTAGAATTGTCGCAAAGTAATTTATAGTATATAAATAATTAGAAATGTAATTATTCCGTTCGTTTAAATATTGTCTATAGTTGGTCGTTTTATGTGACCTTTACACGTGCAAAGACGTGCTTATTATATTCTGCCAAATATTGTCTATGCTTAAGTCATTTCGTATTTTGTTGTATCTGTGGTGCTTCTCACGTCCTCAGTGAGCTTTTTCACACAAATGTTATAATATCCGTACCAGGTGATGCAAGGACCCGTTATTATACCTAATATTCGTTGCCATTTATTTGTATATTTAATTTTTGCTCTTACAATAACAATACACTTATTTCATATAATATAATGCCTATTTATTCGAACATAACCATGTCTATAATGCCAAAGCTATTCACAACTATGACTTAATGCCATACCTATGATTGTAAGTTTTAAAATTTAATTATATTATTTGTTACTCATAAATCGAGTCGCACCTTTAAGGTGACACATACCATTAAAAAAGTGAGACACACTTATGACTGAATGTTTATTTTTTCTTTATCACAAAGATATGGACATTTCAAAAGTATATTAGGTTTAAAAAAATATATATATTACTCATTTTTCGTTATATAAAATTGTGCCTAAATTTTTTTTTACGATATAGTTCGTATTTTTTTAAAATTTAAACCGATGTATGTAATACAAAATCATGATTAGAATAACTTAATGAAGGAATTTTGTAATATATTTGTAATTTCAAATATATTTTTTTATTAAACTAACATTCAAGCCGTAGTTCATTTATTAATCATTGATAATTTTCATTATTTTTTATTTTCATTTCACATTTACGTCTTTGTATATCTGAAAGCATTTCCTGGTATGCTCGAAACACAATTATAACTAAGTAATGAATGGTTGTTGGAGTGATTTGCTCGATGAAGGTGAGACGGCACGCAATAAACAACTTAGCTGGCGATGTTGCCTTAGTTAACATAGTTTCCAATTTTATTACATCCTTAAAGGCTTTTTTTTTGCATTTAATTCGAAATAAATGAGTTAGCATCCGTCAAATAATCTATAAAAATTGTAATTGTGTAAATGTTTTTCAATCAATACATTGACATGACATTATTAAATTTTATTTAATCTAAATACATTGTATATTAACGCCAATTTCTGTTATCGTTACGTATACGCGGGCTATTATGAGATGTATAAATATATCTTCAAAACAGTCTGTATCAAGTGGAATCGCGTGTTATCACTAGTATTATAATGAGACTGAATTGTTATGCGTTGATATCGTGATCCTTAGCCGGCGATGGATGGGAATCGATTTAGCACGGCAATGCCCGTGACGACGAGAGATTACAAGACTTGGATCACTGCCTTTAATGGGATGTACAAGAAAATTAGTCATAACATTAAAGAGATCACTTAATACACGTACACAGTGCTCGGAATATCAGAGTTTTAATTCCACTTAACTTTAACAATTTAAAATGGAATTTAAACTTTTTTTTTTACGTTAAAATAATATCATCATCATCGCTCAGATTGTTTTTTTATGAAATTGAAGAATAAACAAAGACTCAATTAACCAACAATGCCGCGATTTAATACAAGCTTGGTCTCAGAGCTTTCTAAACTAGATGCGACAAATTCAACGAGATACATCTTACTAAATGGCATCCAGTCGCCATAACGGAGTGATCCCACGCGTGCGCAGGACACGTACATAGATGAGATAAAACATCAAGCTATTTCAATTCTATTCGTATATAGTTAAGGTTCAAATTAAATTAACATCAAGTTAAATACCGGTAGCATATTATAACTTACGTGTCTGTTGCTTTACATCGCGAATCTCTTATCTCTAGCGGCTGCAGGGATAAAAATAACATATCCTCTATATAATTGTAAAAAAACATATATAAGTTTTTTGAATTATTCAAAATTTTTTAAGTCTATTTAGTATGAAATAAGTGATGCTACAATGTACATTTGAATACGATCTCGCTGGATATAATTACATGACAGTATGAAATGGAATTATTTGTAGTCACGATTGTTAATTTTAAATGTTCCGTATGTCCGTTACAAAGCCACACGTCCGACACTGAAATTCTATTTGTGCGAATCAAATGTACGTCAGCTAATGTAACGTACAGGCAGGGCTTGGATTTAATGGTTTCCACGAGCAATTGATTCGAGGTAATCTTGTTAATGTTCTGTTCTTATGACAATTAGGATGATAGTTTTGTAACTGAAAGAGTTTACAGCTAATACTTGAATTGAAACAGAAAATATGGCACGAAGCAACTGTTAAGAATGCACCCCTTTTCAGTTTTGTATCTGCAGCACCAGAAGTTTCGCTTTGTAGGAAATATTCATAAATTGTATTCATTCATTCTCTCATCCTATAATTTTTATTTGAAAATCAATGAAAGATTATTAATTATAAAAAATGAATAAGTTAAAATTAAATCGAAATATTACATAGACGAAAAAAGTTAACTTTCATTTTTCGTCGCCTTGACCACCTCGTCAACGTGATATCAATCCAAATGAGATCTTGTAGAGGTCAATTGAGAATGGCGCTTCATTATGTATATATCACAAAAACATGTTATAATGAACCAGCTAACGGAACAACGGAGGACCAAATGTATAACGTGTATAATATTTTAATTACCGGATAAAACACACATATATTCCTTTCAACAAACCAAGACGTGGCCGCGTTTATGATAGTAGTAATGATCAGTACAATAGTATCGTGAGTACATCGACACTAACGAGAGCCAGTCGTATCACTCCATATAATAAAGAAACTGCACTATTTCATTATCCAGATCCTACTTCTTAAGGATCTGAAGCTGTGAAGCCGCGTGCGAATACTTAACTGAGATTCTTGCCACAGCCTAGCTTTTAGTATTAAGCCTGTACCTATATATGTAATTGTAATTATATGCAAATTTCCATTGTCTTTTATTCATAACTCAAATATTTTATGACTGAAGGCAAAGGTTTTTAACAAAATGTAAATGTAAATAAAAAGTTTTTATGTGTGTCGTGTTTATATGTGATGTCGGTTTTAAAATGTGTATGATTTTTATTTGTTTATTATTTTTCAAGTCTATAGGTGTAATCAAATGTTTTATTTTTTGGGGTTTTATTGTTAAGAAATGACCAGTACAGATTATTGAAGCCCGCGTTAAATGCTCACTTCACTTTATACTAATTTTATTCATTTATAATGTGTATTATTTTTTATAAAGCCACAGACATAAGACACAGTGAACATTTAAAATGTATATACACTTATTATTATTTATTTTTATGATAATTATTTGCGTCCAGATAAAGTTTTTGAAATATAAATCATCATATTTTTTGTCTCATTTTAATATTAAAACGTTTACTTTGATTTGTGATAGCATATTTTAATGTTCTCTCAATTTCACTATGATTTTTTTATATATATGAATTTAATTAATTATTTTCAAACGATATCCGTGAGAATGTATTTATTTATGATCAATAAATTATTTTTAATATAAATATCAATGAATTTATTTTTTGTTCTCATTCTTTTAAGTTATTTACGAAAGCCGTGACGTGACTGTGACAACTGAGAGAGGACGTGTTCATGATCTGATGTAGGGCTGTCTATACATAATAATAACAAAATTTCTTTAAAAAATATATATTAAAATCACTCATCATCTACATTAGTATTTAGTGTGAAAGGAATTGTCTAAGATGTGATTGGTTATATAGTGTGAACTAAAACACATTATTTGACAACCCTGCTTTCTTAGTTTATGGTGTGTTATCATGGGATTCGTGATAGAATTTATGTTAATTGTGAAACTAGAGATTCTCTGTCCGCCAATGTTTGACATGGAATATTTAGAAATTAGTCATCCTATAGAGGCTCTTGTTCAAAATTTGTCATTACTTTTATATTTCTTTTACCGTGTGACCGAATATTTCATTGCCTTGAAACAATACGGAAATTCCTTGATGTGTTTTCGTCTGATCTCAAAAAACATTCACGCTAAGAGATAAGAATCGCTTTTGCGAACTATGAATAAATATTTATGATATGGAAATGATAATTTCTTATCAAATATTTAGTCGGAATTTATTGGTTTATTGATGAAACTAAATAAAAATTTATAACATGACAAATATTTATTTCTTTTATTGATGAAGTATGATGAACTTAGTTTTTTGTTTAAATTTAAATGTAATTTTTAGCTTGTATTTTAGTCTGAGTTAGCATCTTCGCGATACGTTGCGTTAATAGTTTTAAGATGTGAAACACGTCTTGTATTACGCATACAATACGCAGTATACCAAAAACGACAAAGTTCCAGTTTAACAAAACCATAGTAAAGTTTAATTTTCATTATATTTTTTTTAGTTTTAAATATTTTCGGAATCTTATAAGTTTTAGGGTGATAATAAAAAAAAAAATCAATGTATTAAAATTTTAGTTACGACAAGTAATAGGTTTCTCCAAACACCGGTTTCAACAAATACTGTTAGTGTCTCGTAATAAAATTAATTTATATATAATATAAATTTTCATATTTTTTTATTATTTAATATACAATTATTAATATAAGCATTTATTGCGCGTAAAAAATAATTGAATGCATAAAATGTTGGGTTAATGTTAAAATTGCATTCTCTTCGATCCAACTTGAGACGTATGCAAAAGGCTGTACGTAGGCGTGAAGCTTATATGAATGTATAATTTATTATAATAATTATTTGAATACAATTACAGGTAATTTG
>DVQP01000531.1:0-21610 GCA_018231745.1 Danaus eresimus
TAATATATATATAGTAATGTAAACCTTACACTTTGCAGGAACTACGAGCTATTGTGTACTTATTATAATTACAAATTTTATTTGCGAGTTTCATTAACGTTTTTATGACAATAACACTTTGAAAGATAATGTGCCAAATCTCACCAGATGCGTGCTCAATGTCTGAAAGATGCCGAGTGATCTTTCACATAGCCGGTATTCTCTATCGTTAAAGTTCTTTGTGTTAGTTGTTCGAGTGTGAAAGTCGATTGATTTATATATAGAACAATCGTTAAATTTCACACAAAAACGTCTGTTGGTTGAGCACTGACATTTTATTTCATATGAACGAACTATCGCTTTTGTACTAAATATGTCTGTCTGTATCCGCAGACGCTGGTCGTGTAAATAAACGTAGGCGTTTTTATATATAAAAAAAAATATGTTATAAATTGAAAATAGTAAAATAAAAGCGCACAATGTAGTTATCAGTATCTTAATGTATAGATATATTTGAGATATTGATTTATTTATAAGATATTTTCTCGTGAAATTATTATTATTACTCTTGTCGAAACAGATATATTTCTTAAGTATTCATATATATCTTTCATGTTATAGTAATTTACTTCTTTTAAAAAAACAATAAGTTAAAACAAAAACTATTTTTTAAGAATAAATCCAGGATCAAAATCTATCGTTTATTAATATTGTTATAACAGAGTCATTTCTGTTCTGAATGTGGTCACTTGAAACTTACCAATTGAAATGCTGGTGCTAGATGTAAACAAGTGCTAAATATAGGATAGAAAACTATTAGCGGCGTTTATAAAATAAAATTAGGCAATACAATGATCTATGATATGCGATTTTTTTCAGCAATTAAAAGATCGAATGATTTTTTTTAGTGCCTTGTTGTTAATACTCAAAAACAATCTTATTATACAACTGGAACAGAAATAAATATCTATTTTACTATTTTCACTGCTTGTATTATTTATTTTCCCTTTATCCTTAGTAACATATCTTAATCCTTATAACTCCATTATTGTTTTGAAGTATTTTTTTATTTTATGACGATAAATTGTTGAATAATTCTAATGTAAAGCGACTTATATATAAGACGCATATTAAAGCCAACTATAATTTTAAGTGTATTTTTTTTTCTCTGTATAATAAAAAAAAAATAATTTAAATTTCTTATATGTACATCTACGTATGTTAGTTATTTTGCATTTATTCTGTCTTCTAAAATTGTAGTGCCGGATATTTATTCGAGAAACAGTTTACTTGTTTAATTGTATGCCATTCAATACAACAAATAGTTATTAATGATGGCATTCTGTTGCTTTAAAATAATGTATAACTAGATTAAATTGACAAATGATTCATAGGAATTCAAATGATATGAATAATTGAGATATTTATTCAAATAGGCAGCAAGAGATTTGAAGTTAGGCACTGTCAATGTCACTGATTAGTTTAAACCAAGTAAGGGATTATTAAATCTACAGTACGTGTTAAGTACAAAGTGTAATAACTTAATAAGCTCGGAAAGCTATCAGAATAAAGTACATTTTTCTTTAGGAATAACAGAGAAATTCGTTTTCCATTTTTGTGAAATTAATTTTTTAATTAAACTTATTTTATGAAAAAATAAAATTCTATAAATATTAGGGCTCATTGTAGAGATATATTTGATTTAAATGAAGACAAGTAAATAAAATATATATTCATATTTATTATTTGTCCATATCAAATGCTTGGTCGAACTGTTCAGCTGTGATCTTCCTCTTCTTGAACTTCTTTATTAAGGCTACATCAGCTGCCAGCTCATCAAGTTCTTCTTGCGTTACTGTTTTCCGTTTCTTCCCTTTCTTTCCTTCTTCGTTTAACTTCTTTTTTACCTCTTTTCTTTTCTTCCTCTTGTCTTGCTTTTCAAGCTTGTTCTGTTTTGTTTGCTCCCATGGCTTAGATTGAGACTGCAATGAAATTTAAAGCAAAAATTACAATGATACAAAAATTATTAATGAGTTTTTAAATAAAAATAAAGGACTTTAATGAACTAGAAAGGATTGCAAAATCCTTTGAACCAATTAGTTTTGTTGAATACTGTTTGTTTATATATATTTCCCTGAATGAAGAGTGAATACATAAATATAATATATTCATCTCAACTATTGCCAAAAACTTTAATTTACCATTTTCTTTTTCTTTTTTGATGGCCATGTTCCCGTTTTCCTATACTCTTCCAATTTTTGCAATCTGCTTTGTTCCTTCTGTTTGTCTTTATATGGTATGCTGTTGAAATCTATTGCCTCTTTGGGTCCCACGAACTGTTTCTTGTGTTCGTCTTTTATCTCTGGCATCAAAGGCAGTTTAATGAGGCCATAGCTTGTAGCAATGTGGCCCAAAGGTAGTTCTTTAAGTTGTAAAAGTAAATTGCATTCATGTTTCGAGTAAGCTCGTATGTGGGATACAAAAGCCCTCTGTCCCTTATCAAATATAGCTCTGTCTTTTACCTGCTGATCGTGAAGAATGGATAAAACCTGTAAAGCCAGACGAAAAATACAATATATAAAATATCCTTTATTAGTTAGTTATTATTTGTGTTTTTAAATAAGATTCAGCAATGCTGCAGATTTTAACAATCCTGATGGTAATAACAAGTAAATGTGCGATACATGAAGATCACATACAAAATGAGAAGACAGACAAATTGTGAAGATAGCTGTTTCTCACAAGATTACTACCTTATCTCTAAGTTTATCAGTTATCTTGATCACATCATTAGAACTTTTGTAGTCTTTGAGTTCCACTTTCTGGTTGTTCTTGATAAAAGGCACGTAGGAATCCTCAGTAGGCAGTAGCGGTAGGAGGGAGGCGCCAGAGCAGCCTCCGCGGGCACTTCGCCCTGCGCGGTGCACCAGGGAGGAGGGGCTAGTTGGAGGCTCCCATTGGAGCACCCATTCCACTGAAGGGATATCCAGACCTCTAAAACATAAGTCCATAAACATATAATCTTTCATTACAGCTTTATAAAACTAACAAAATATTGGTAGGATATTATTATGTTTCTGATCATAAAATTATTAACTTTCCAACAATGAAATGTTAAAGTTAACTTTACTGTGATAAAACGAGACGAACTTGTCTGTCCAGAATATGTATAATATATTGCAAAATACAGGACGGAATTATATTGGAATATAATTAAAATTGTATGTATAGCATAGCTATTGATTTACTCACCGTGCTAACAAGTCTGTGCACAACAAGATGGTATTTTCTGCAGCTCTGAATTGTTCCAATATTTTGTTTCTTTTCTGTTTCATTTTACCGTGTATAGCATATATCTTCATGTCTGGTAAGAAACCCGGCAGAACGTCAGCCCAGTAGTCAACACATGCGCAAGTTGGGAGAAAGAAGAGACCCTTTGTGACCTTCCTATTTCTGATGAAATTAAGCAGAACTAAAAGTTTATCTTGAGGTTGCACGATGATGTAAAAGTTTTCTAACGCGACGGGAGTGCTGATGGTGGATTTTTCCTTAACACTTATCAGCACCGGGTTCCTCAAGCCAGCTCTAACAAGGTCTTGCAATTCTTTGGTCTGAGTTGCTGAGAACAAGCCCGTTCGTCGCTGTCTTGGTAAGTATTGTAAAATTGTAGTAAGGGTGGCACTGAATCCCAAATCAAGCAGTCTGTCAGCCTCATCCAGGACTAGGAATTCCTGAAATCGTTAAAAAAAACGTTACCTAGCCGTATTACACAAAATAACATCTAAACATTTCTGATGTACACAAAAAACTATTGATTTTGAAAACTCTTCTACAATTTTAAATATTGGAGTTATTATAAATAAATTTAAAGAAGTCGAAATATGGTTTAGTAAAATTTATATTAATGAAATAATTATAAATGGTGACTAACAATGCGCTAAGTGTTTTGTCAATAGGATATTTTAATTGGTTTAAACATCAAAATGATTTCATATAAAATTTATGAAGATGTTATTCAATTGTTTTTAACAACAAACATGTGTGTTACATATGTGTTTTAAAAATCTAATATTTAGCATTCAGATGAAACATATTTAATACTGCAAAAACCTTTAATTTATTAACAGAATATTATATACATATTAGAATATTATAATATATTCTATTTATTAACATTGATATATGAATAACAAAAGCTATGTGTGAATGTAAATAAAATGAAAGAAATGTGATTTCATTGAAAACCATTTTTATGTTATTAAAAATATTAATATTAACTAATTAGCATCTAATTAAAATAATGTTTAAACTTAATTATTACCAGATCTTTTAGTCTAGCCGATAAGTTAAGATGTTTTCTCTCCTCTAACAAGTCCTGGAACCTCCCTGGCGTGCAGACAGTGATTTGTGCACCTTTCATCATACTCTCAGCATCTATTTCTATTGGTCTACCGCCAACAAGTAATGAGATTGTTAAGTGCTTCAGCTCTGGTTCCGCCAGAAATAATTCTATAACCTGATAATAATTATAATAACTGCTTATTATTGTTAATAGAAAACATTTAATTATAGTTATTGTGAATTTTTAGTTCCTACATAGGTCCTTACACCAAATTCTTAAATAGCTGTGTACATATAACATTTTATGTATATCTATTTTCTAGATAATATGTTAAGAACTGTTATCAAATATATTTTACTATTTTATACATGAGAGTGGTATAAAAAAAAAACTTTTAAATCCCTTAGAATATATGAAACAAGTGTCTGTATCATTAAGCATGTTCAAAATAAAGGTTTTATGGGTATAATATTAACAATTACCATGAAATTACTCACAGATCATGTAAATTTTTACTGAAATTAATAACTTAACTAATTAATCTTGAATTGATATTTGTAAAAATGTTTTTTTTTATTTCCTAATTGAATTATGTAAATCCTAATTCCTAATAGATTTATGATACATCAAGAAATACTAAAAGATGACTAAGTAATTTTTTTCATTACTAGTGAGCTTGTGGTGACAATTACTACCATTAATATCGTGATTTAAATTATTTTTTTTATTGAATGCTACAGAAGCCTGATATCTACAGTAAAATATCAAAGTTAATTATATGGGAAACTTATTTGATATTCCATTTTTAAAGAAAATTTGCAAAATTTGAAAGTTTGCATGGATGGCAAGTTTAGTTGTTATGTATTAAATCACAATGTATTCTTTATATAATATACCTTTACAATTTGTGTAGCTAGCTCTCTAGTAGGAGAAATAATGACAGCATAGATATAATCCTTACGGAGTGGTGAATCCTTTGCTTTCTTCATTAACATTTCTAATAATGGAACCACAAAAGCCAATGTTTTTCCCGAGCCCGTAACCGCTTCAGCTACGACATCCTTACAGGTTAGTATAAGAGGAATAACAGCCGCTTGTATTGGTGTCATAGTTTTGAAACCCTGTTTATTAATACAATTTAATACAGGCTGCGAAAGTGCAGGTGACACTTTGTTCCAATCTTTTATCACCATTGTTACTTAATTTTCATTCCTAAACCTATTAAAATATTATCCTTTATAAGTAAGCAATAATGCTTAAATACTAAAATATCAAATGGTCTGAGTTTGATTAATTTTCAAAGCACATGAGTTTGACAGTGACAATTGACAACTCGATCACTTAAGCCTAGATAATACGGCTTTGACTCCTCGTTTACTGTCTATAAATGGCTTTTGTTTGTTTTCTGGTTTCACAAGTACATATATTACATGATATATACACCTGAAATATTTTTTCTTTGATTCATATACCGTTTAATTCACTATCTAGAAACTGATTGCATTGGTCCTCTTGTAGTGCAACATATAAATGTAGTTCTGGCTAAAGCACTTTTATAGCTACCATTAAATAACATTATCTATTTTTCATCTTCTTTATTAATAACTTTAATATATAATAAAAAATAAAAACAAATGTAATAAACAAATTTTCTTTTAAAATTACAAGCTTCAAAAATATTATTTTCAAACGTTAAGCAATAAATAATCAATATGGCGCATGTTGATACGATAAATTGACAGCTGTGTTTTGCTTTCGTACAGATAGTTCCTTCGTTAGGTTGTAATGTTTCTTTTACATCTCCAGCTCGTTAGGAACAAAAAGTAAAAATGACAAGACCTTTCGGGAACAGCGATAAACGATTTTCTATCGATGATGCCTTTGAAGAAGAAACCGACGAAGCTATAAAAGTGTACGGCGCAACGGGCGACAGGTCTCCCTTGCAGAATAAATTTAAGAATGGAGGTGACTACTTATCCAGGTAAGTTTATTACCAATCTTTCATATTTTATATTTTTATTATGTAGGTTTCTAGTATATACACAAAATTTATATTGCAACAAAAGTAATAGTGTTCATGACCTTTAATGATTCATTCTCCTAATGGGGCAAAGACTTCTTGACTGTTGCGGGCGATACAATTCACGCCCTAAAGACCTAATTTGTGCTTTAGAACACTTTAATCACGCTAATCATTTAGGCACTTACTATAAGTCATTAACCTATCAAAATTCTGCATTATAAATATCACAGAGGAATTTTAGATGAATCAATTCTAACATACAATACATTGTACTGTATAACAAAAGGAAACCTATTACATGCATTGTGCTAAAAATAATCATTAAGCCAATTGTTATACATAAAAACAATCCAGTACATTTAATTGTATAATTATTTATTACCTGTTCAGTACATTGAAACAAAGACATACATTATTTATAATTAATGGACTTCTTTTAAATTTCATGAGCTCTTGATACTCTCTTAATGTTTTAATTGCATTACTACCTGTATTATATTTTAAACATTCAGTTAAATACACTGAAGTCGTTTACAAACAGAGAATTAAATAATTTTATTTACATTAAATACTGTTTTACGAAAGTAACATATATACTTTCCTCATTTTTGTACACATCAGTAATCTGTTGCATTGAAGATAACATTTATTTTTTATTTACCAACTTATTAAGGCATTATTACCAGGGTTACCTCAATGATGCTATGTTTTAGGTTTGTTTATTTATAAACTATGTCTACTCAGTCTTTGTGATAAGCATATCTGATACCACACTGTGTTTAAAAAACACAAATTTCTGTTGTATATTTGAGATAACTAGAATCATCAGTATAATGTTATTGTATAAGTTTTCTATTCATTGGGTATCAATAAAACAAAGATATAGAATGAAATCAATGGATAGACAAAAGATTTCTAGAAATAGCAACATATTATCTAACTGTTACTTCTTGAAGGCAACTATATTCCTGTCTCAATACATGTTTCACTGAAAAGTAATGTACAAAAAAGATATCATTTGTAATATTTTGTTTATTTACTTTAATTATGTCCCTTTAACCTTTACTTAACAAATTAAAGAGGGTAGTTAAAAATAATATTTTTCTTCCATTCATATAAATTAAAAATCTTGTCTATAAAAAATTGTCATCTATTTGTCTTAATCATCCACCTATTAGATCAATTGAAGATCTCAAAGTTATGTGATTTAAAGTTTCTTAGTCTATAATTCAGAAATTTCTAAACCTATTATGTCTACCATTCACTGTAAGAATATTTTTTATTTGTGCCTCATCTTTTCACCTACTAAAAAAATATTATAACTTCTCCCAGCTAATGGAAATTACTTTTACATCATGGTTCCCATTTTTCTGAGTCTAACTGGTGCCCTTAGGCCTGCAGCACTCACAAGGACCAACATCATATCCTTGCTATTATGACCGGCTTTTTAGCCCTAATGATGATAGCTTTACATAGTATATATTTATATACATTTTTAACAATGACCTAAACGACCAAATAATAACCTAAAATTTGTTTATAACGGTCATTCTATGAAATTACTTTCAAAACCAAAATTTATAATACATATATCATTAAACCAAATGTAATCAATGACAACATATTTATATCTAAGTACTGGATATTTAATAGAAAATTTATTTTTTATGTTCAACTAATAGTTTTATGTTCAAGATTAACTTACTTAGTCCTTGTTACCTATTTCTTTTTTATCTTATCTAAGGTCGACTAAAGTACAAGGCGCACATATAAAGCTACTTTAATTGAATTGAATGCAGTATTTAATTTGTTGTTAAATATTATAAGATATTTTTCTTCCGGATATCATTTTTCTAAAAATAGAATTGCTCATTATTAGATATAAAATCCCATAATTAATGTAAAAATACTAAAGATACTGAGAAAATTATGAACAAAATGTAATGTAATTATCTTAAACATAATATTAAGGCATCATAGATAATAGATCTCTAAACATTTTTTTCTAAACCTAGCACAACATAAATGACCGATCATTGGATAAATCTACCTCACCTGCAAAGTATGCATATTTATTTTTATTGACCTACTTAATAAAATAGAAACTTTCTTTCATTTTTCATAAGTAGGTAGACAACATCGATTTTCTGACGAGATTTTTTTATTCTATCAGAGCTATAATCGAGGTCTTATTTTATAGAGATTTTTTGTGTACTATGTATTTTTTTTTTCTTATAATCGATTAGTCTTTGTATTATTAATATATGTTATTCTTATTGGCCCGCAGTATTTCTTATCTATGTATATTATCAGAAATTTTAATTTGATATCCATATTAACTAAGTGAACATGAAATAACTATTCCGCTGTAACACTATCTCATGTAGGGTGAATTTATTTTAATCATAGTATTATTAAACGTAGATTCTTCAAATATTGTTCCAAAACGAATAACAATCAATCGATATTTATGTTCCACGTAATAATACAACTGATTAATATAGATTACTATCATTATTTAACGTGCTCACGCTAACTCTTGAAGTCACATCTGCATACATTTTTTTCTATTGTACACCAAGTTTTATGTATTCCAACATTGTATGTAATAAAACCAAACAAATTATAAAATGCCATAACGAAGCTCGCACTGTTGATCCCGATAAAAGCATTATGTATGTATAATAAGATGATGTTGCTTAATAGAATTAAGTAAATTTCCAAGCCCCTATGTACATTTTTTATGTAACGTGTAATGTTATCTTTCAGTAAAACCTACAAATGTACGGAAGATACGACGTCCAGGGATTCGGACTCCCTCATCCACGAGTACGTGGAAGCGACCCAGTCTCTCTACTGCTGGAACCATCCTAAAGTGAGAGAGAATTGGAAGACGGTCTGCGCAGCGGTCATACTCCTCGTAGTCGGTGTGGGATTACTTGGTATGGGAACTTTCGCGGTTGCAGAACCGGAGAATGGATTACAGGGTGCAGTTTTCTTTGTAGCTGGTATGATTTGCTTTGTCCCGGGAGCCTACCACGTTGTCTACATATGGCTTGCCGCTAGGGGGCAGAGGGGCTACGATTTCTACCACCTACCACTATTCACTTGATTCTTCTTACGATTCTTATGTTTTATTTGAGTTTCTATAAAGCAATGGAGATGTAAATGAAAATATTAAATTGTGAGTATTTATAAAATGGAAAGCTCTCTACATGCCACAAAATTGGCCATTATTTAAAAAATAAATAAATGACATGCGGCGTATAAAAAAAATTGTAACTTGAATTATTTTGTTAATGTAAAATTATACAAATTTGTTAATTTCAATAGAGAACGATAAACTTTTTCAACACTAACTTAAAATAAGAACATAAAAATCTATATTTGAAAGTATTAAAAAATAAATTCTAGAAATTAAAAAATATATATTCAGCTTGATTCATATTATGCAAGGAGTAGGATACTGTTAGAAATTAAATACTTAAAAATATTAAAGTGCCTCTGAATAGATTAATAGCTACAAATTATTGTAAGTTTTTAAACAGAACATTTATATTGCTAGATTCAGTTTTTTTTTAAACAAATAATTGTCTTGATTCACAATCGTTAGTTTGTTTGAATACCCAGCATTTATTTAACCCCTATCCCCGATACATATGTTAAAATATTTTTGTGACTGTAACAGATAAGTAGAATATTTGAAATATAATGCAGTCACACCACTAAATGCTATACTATAATACCATCCATAATATGAAAAAAAAACATACAATGTGGTGTTAATTATTTATATTACTGTAACTCAACCTTATTATTAAAGTATTTGTGTTGTGTCTTATTATCTAAGTTTTCAAGTTTAGGCTAGTCGAGTTTGATGTGTTCTTTTTATTGCCATTAACAGTTGCATTTTAAATATTAGGATGCTTTCCCAAATATGGTATATTATAATTTTAAATTTATTTAATGCATAATATACATTACCTTTGTGTAAATTATTATTTTTTTATATTTTAACACAACACTATAATTATGTCACATAATTGTATGTACATATGCTAAATTTTATGTAAATCATTTGCAAATTTTTTATTATTTGAATTCAGTAGTTTATACAGATATATGTACATTTTATATAAAATGGTTTTAAGTGTTTAGTTGTGAATGTAAATAAATATGGAATTTTATTATTTGTTATGTAGAAAGAAATCAAACATTCTTTTTATTAGCATATTGTTTAAAACGTTATCAATTTGTGCAAAGAATATGCTTTTCTACTTTTTTTATGTAATAACTTGAACGAATTTCATTTAAAAGCAGACATTGTCTCTATTCTGGATTTTTATGTTTTCCATGAATATGTCACCTTATTTAATTTGTAAATATTTAATAATAAATAATTAAATCTCAAACCTCCCTTTTAATGTCAGTTAGCTCCTATGTGAAAAATTCAATAATAAAGTATAGATTGTTTACTTAGATCTCATAAAAATAAACCAGTTTTTATATTTTTAACTGCTCATTTCTATGCAATCATCCAAGTTTAATTTCCTGTGTGTGATACAAAAGACCACCTCTTTTTACTTATACCTGTATTCACTTTATATTACAAATATTTATACAAATATCATTGCAAAAACAAAGCTTAAACTTGTACTGCCTACTACGTTAACAAGATAGAAGTCTCAAAACCAGGGAATTATCATTATTACAAAGAATTTAGTATCTTCTGAAAAATATGTTATTGAATACAAATGATTTCAATTACTTCAGCTTTATCAACTACCTTTTCAGTTTTTTCCTTACCAATGGATATTCCTTAGTTTTATAACATGAAATATTTATGAATTTAAAAAAAAGATTTTTTATTTCAAAAAACTAAATTTATTTTTTATATTTTAACAAAGTGAAACATTATAGAGCAGCATCAACTTTAATATTAAATTAAATGTTTTCTAGCAATTCGTTTTAATTTGAAATTCTGTAAAAACCGAAGTTCGCCATTCCAGTTCATTAATACTTCCATTTGTTGAAGGTCCATGAGGTCTGGCATTTCCAGGCCACAGGTTTCGAATTCTTCCACTTCACGTTTCTTAGTTATATTTATGATATCCTCTCTACTCGCATGTTGTCTGTTTTTTCGTTGACCAATGGAATTTTTCAATGATATTTGCTCCAACTCGTCATCAAAGCGACCTAAATATTTTTCAATTAACTGTAACGTCTGTTCTTTATCTAGAATTACACAGCCTTCCGGTATCCTTTCTTTGAACCAAAGTATTTTTTCACCAATTAAATTATTTTTAATATGGGTTCCAAGTTTATTGCTGTTCTTTTTCTCTGTTTTTACCATTTTTTTAACCAATGAAATAGTTTTTCTGCTATTTGGATGTTTAAGCTTTTCAATATTCTTTATTTTCGGCATTTTACGTAAAAAAGTATGGCTTGTTTGATTTATTATAATAAGTAAAACCACGTGTTAACTATCAAATAAAGACAATTCTGGTTCTAAGAAAAATTCAATGTCAAATAGACAGTTACAAAATCACAATCTGTTTTCTAGCCTATGTACTTAAATAATTTCTAACAAAAAATCCCAAAAATATGTAAAGTGTTTAAAAGAGACTCTCAGAAATTCAAACCTTTCATAATCAAAAAAAAATATTTTAAATTGAATTGCTAGATTTAATACTACTTGTTTCTCTAAAAACCTACTAAACTTACATATATATATATATTGTTCATTAATTAGATATGTAATATACTCATTCTACTTCTTTATTTTTCTGTGATACGCTAAGATTGATATATAAAGAATAATAATTATATTAAATTTACATATCATATCCACAGTTTCCATTTAATAATCGGAAAATTTTAATCATCTGTTGTCAACGAGCTATATGTCAGAACTAGTCAGTCAACAAACGACATTCTACTTAGTGTCAAAAGTTAAACCTAAAATTATTGTTTCAACAACGAAATATAAATTGAAGTGAACAATTATATTTGTATTTTTAAGTATACATTGTTTTCTTTAAATTACTAATAAAATGATAAGACGTCCTAAGAAGGGTGAAAATGAAGAAGATTTATTGCGGATGCAAGAAGAATTTCTAAGAGAAAAAAATGCCCCTTCAGCACAAGTGGTAAATTTACGTAAAACCGAACACCAAACAACTAAACGAACTAATTCTAGTACTTCAGAAAGAAAGGTATCTAAATATGCTAAATCTAAAGGACTTCAAAATTCGGAAAAAAGGACTGAAGTTGAAAACAGTACTGGCTCCGTATTTGGAGACATAATGGAAAAGAATGTGTCTGAAGAACCACAACCCAAACGTACCGAATTTGAGGATGATAAAGTTTACTATCCTAAAGTGCTACCATTTGTTCTTGGTGACATAGTGGAAAAAAACAGTGGTGAAACTTTAAGCTTGGATTTTAAGACGACACCTCAAGGCTTTCCAGCTGTTATTAAAAATGATTTAAAATTGAAACCTATCCCAAAGAAAGAGTCCCTACCCTTTAAAAAATTAGCTGACATTGAAGAAGAAAAAATGGATATTGATTCGTCTTCAGGTCCTCATTCAAGTTACACATCAAAATTAAATATTCCTAACAAAAGTTATATTCTCAAATCAAATGAGGCAAATGCAATTCACAGTGAAAATGTGAACATGCTAAGTAAAATGACAGAAGAACAGATATTATCTGAACAACAGAAACTGTTGTCTAGTTTGGACCCAAAATTGGTAGATTTTATTAAAAGTGTGAGGAAACCAAGTAACACTGATCACATACAACTTGAAAATCAGTCACAAAATCAAATAATGGATATTTCTGAGCCTGAACAAAAGGAGACAGATCAAGTTGTACAAGAAAATGATCTGCTTAATAATGATACTCTATGGGAGAGTGATGTGCTATCTCATCCACATATCAATCAATGGATTCATTTCAATGATTTAGAAAAAGAGAAATTAGAATGGATGAAAGGCATTGAAGAGAGCAAAAGAATTAAACCTAATGAACCTTTTGAGGCGAGATTTGATTTTAAAGGCTACCTTCTACCTTATACTATGGAGTACAATGAGGAGACAAAAACATTATTTCATCATGGTGAGGAACCACACCGGCCAGGCTACTCAATTACAGAACTCATTGAGCTCTCTCGCTCTACTATCATACAACAAAGAGTTATGGCTCTAAATACTATTGCTGAACTTTTAGAATATTACATATCAGGTTTTTATAAAGATGTGATAGAAATTCCATTGAGCAAATTATTTTTTGTGATCAGAATTGCTATGGATGAAAATAAGACTATTCTGTTACAAGCAGCACTTAAGGCTATGAGAAATTTACTGTACAACAGAATTGATGAAGCCTGTCTTGATGCTTTATTGGGATTTGAAGAAGGTTCTTATCAGCCTTGTTTAGAAAATAATAAATCAGAAATTTCTGACATAGAATCAGAAGAATCAGAACTAAAAGATTTTCACTTGGCAGAAATAGATCTTTTGTCTGCTGTGCTCAGAACAGATATATTACAAAGAATTTACTATATTTTAGAATGTGTACGACCAAGTTTTAATAGTGTGCAGTACTCATTGCAAATACTTACGAGGATATCACGTGACTCAATTGAAGCAGCCCAAACTATTGTCAACTTTGAACATTTAATGAATTCAATTATTCAAAACTTTGTTCCTACTACAAGTATAAATTTTTCATTTGGTCCGAACATTGTTTATAGTGGCAAGCCTATTTTGGCAGCTTTAAAATTAATAAGGATTTTGTCTTTGCAAAACAAAGACATTGGAGAAATTTTAATAACCAAATATAATATATTAGACCCTCTATCAGAATACATAAGATCAGGTGTGGATGGGACTTATGGTTTAAGACTGCAAGTAGAAGCTTTCAGTATTTTGTCCAACCTAATGAACTATGGACTTGGGATTGATAAATCCTTCTCATTATTTCCTATAATTATCACCACAATATATAAACATGTTCAAGGCACAGATATCTTTATTTCTTCATCGATAATATCAGCACAACATGCAGCTGTTGTTCTACAATTGTTAAATAAAATGTTCAATTGCAAGATGATTAATTTAAGTAACTATAAAGAGCAAGCTTATCCATTATTGAAAGAAGGCTTGCAGAAATGGTTGATGCAATCTGCTGCCATGGACGAATACACATGTGGACATTTGAGGCTGTTATGTTCAGCCCTAGACTGCTGTAAGACAGTCTTAATAAATGAGAAAGTGACACTGGAATTCCTTAATGACTCCTTGAAAACTTTCGCAATTTCCAAAGGTTTTAAAAACATTATTAAAAACCTTATTCCAAGCTCTAATCTCATATCCAATATAGATGAAAATGATTTAAACTATTTTCCAAACCTTGTCAGTCTTGGTGGGTCTGTCATTGATTCTACTCAAAAAGTCCTTCCAGTATTGAATATTTTGTCCCCTATACCAGTTCTGGTGTCATTGTTTAAATTGTTAAACATTATAAATGACGTAAATATCTCAAAATTATTTTTAGAACAACTTACAGAATACTTAACAAAGTTGTCAAGGAAAGAGCCAAGTTTATGCAACAACTGGTTTACTAGAATGGAAATTGATTTTGTATTCAACATAATAAAGTTACATACAAAGACAGGCACTTCAGAATCATCGAAAGATTTAATTTACTCTGTAGCCAGTACACTATGTTATATACTGAGGATTGATAAAAAATTAGAATTGAATTATCTATTTGATAATATAATTTACAACAAAGATTGGTTTACAGCAGAAAGATTATTGAACATTATCTCATTATCTGAAGATGATGGAATTGGTGAGGTGTTAGTCAATGTAGATGATATTAAAGCATGTTATACACAAGCAATAAATGCAAACAAAATTGAGACTAGTGGTAATATTGTATTAAAGGAGTGGCGGGATCCAGTGTTACCCAGGGATTGGATTTACTTACCAATATTATCTCTATATAGCAGTAGTCAGGCAACACCAAGCCCGGAAGTGATTGGTGAACATGCAGCCCGAGTCAAGCAACAGATTGCAACTGAAAAAGAAATGTTAGTAAAATGCAGCCTTGAATGGATTGTGTTCAATGAAATTTGTTTTCCCGACTTATTGAAAGACATAGATGTAACTGATAGATTCTGTAGAATTATGTGTGTATACTTATGTGACAACTCATTATTTTTAGATAAAACTATACAAGTGCTGTTACAGAAATGTATACAATTGTTATTCAAAAAGGGTAGCGATTTTAATTTTGATAAACAGTTGACTGGCCTAAATAATTTTCAAGATTTCTACACACAGTTTCTGGAGCAGTTCCAATCAGTGAGTTATGGAGATCCAATATTTGCTGCCTGTGTTTTGGTGCCCTTGGCCCAAAGACATAATGTAAAATGGCGAAAATTGTTATGGTCGGAATATGCAGGTTGCTTGAGGGCCTTAGACTGCCCGGAGAGTGTTTTATGTTATGATTTAAATGAATATTTGTGTCCAGAGGAATCGGACGAATCTCTCGTAAAATCATATTTCAGAGCCCTTTCTAGTAACTTATTAAGAAGTAACACAATCGCTTATAAAATAGCTAATCATCATGTTAACAGCTATAAAAAACGAATAACAAAGTAATTTGTATCAAAATAAATGAATGATTAATAGTTTAGTTATTTTTATTTTCTACCCTGTGCAAATGTGTATTAATTATGTATGCTATTTAAATGAACCTAATACTCTTACATGAATATATTTTAATGTAAAGGATTATATGTTTTAACTGTAGCAAAACTTTGCAAATCAGTCTCATAATAAAGAAGAGTAGTGATTATCATTGATTTCAGTTGTTGCTATACGTGTTTAATTTTACATTGAAAACTTGGGTAAATGATATAAAAAAAGAAGTAGCTTTTTTAATGTCAGTATAACGAATCATATTGTTCCTCCAAACTACTAAGATAAAAATGAGAAAGAATCAAGTGACGTATTTAATATCTATTAATAAAATCAAAAAGTACAGATTTCGTTTCAAATAATTATTTATATAAAGTAAGTTCTTTATAATCATTTTCTGAACGCATCTAAAAGATTTGGCGGGAAAAAATCTAATTTGTAACTTTGAAGTCTTAGTGAACGGTGACAGTTATTAAAACAACTTTTTGATAGACAAAAGTTGACATTGAATTGTATACTCGTGTGGACCATTCGAGCAAATGTTTTTTGTGTTACAAATTATTTGAGAGAGCATGATTCCCTAGATTTATCCAAATATTGATAGAATAAAATGTTTATAGAGGATATACGAAATGATTTTTACAATGTAGTTCTCGGAAACGTGAGTATAGCATCTTTGTTACATGTATATCAATGGGTACTTTAAAAATTAACTCATAAATAAATGTTGCAGAGGGTGTTGCTACTTGTACACTACGATGTGGATGCAATTTGTGCTTGTAAAATTCTTCAAGATCTATTTAAATGTGATAACATATCATATACATTAGTCCCAGTTGGGGGTATATCAGAATTAAAGAGTGCATATGATGAGAACAACGAAGAGATTAAATATGTAGTTTTAGTGAATTGTGGTGGGACTATAGACTTAGTGGATATTCTACAGCCAGAGGAAGATGTTGTGTTTTTTGTTCTGGACTCTCATAAACCGACAGATATTTGCAATGTTTATAGTGATGGCCAAGTAAGAACAATTTGAAATGCATGCAACTCAAATTACTTTTTAAAAAGGCAGAATGAAAAAAAAAATGTTATATACTTATTTACATAAACTATACATTTGAATAACCAAAAATTTGAGAACCAAATGTTAATACTCCATTGGTTTATAGGTAAGGCTTATTTATAAAGATGATGAAGAAAACATTCCAAACTTTGATGACATATTCAGAGACGATGAGGAGGAGGTGAGCTATTCAAATGCTGATTATATAATACCTACACTCTTCATATCCAAAATAATATACTTAATACAAACCTCTTTAAGTAACTGTTTCATGACATTTTTATTTTCCTGACTTACTTATCTCTCTACAGTTATGATAAGACAATTGAGAATCTTTGTCTGGAGAACTCATTCATGTTTTGTGACCCTAAACCTTATCATCTAAAAAGCACTTGATTCTAAAACCTATTTTAATTATTTAGCAAATATATATGATAAATGTTGCTACCAAGAGCAAAGTCACATGTTTTTGTTGCAAATTTGATATTTTATATCATAAAGAACTTGCAATATATCTTGCCAATTTTTTGTTTTTCTGTTTGTAGGAGGAAGAGGAGCAAGAGGGTCGTGAAGCTCTTGAGGCAGTTATAGAACGTCGTCGTACCCGTAAAGCTTGGGAGGAGAGACGCCACACACTGATGTTTAATTATACTCAATTTAGCTACTATGGCAAACCGGTAACTGGCAAATAGATTTGACATTATATATGTGTATATATTTTTTATAGATTTAGGTCTTGGTTTATAAATTGGTTTAAAATTTTATTTACTATGTTATACTTAATGTTTGATGTTATGTTTATAACTTCATTCTATTTTAACACACAGTCAGTTAGTCGTGATATTATTGAGTTATATAATTTATCTTTCAATATAATTTCAGAATTTTTATATGTGTAATTGTTTGTGTTAGAGTTCATGTGTGGTCTTGGAGTTGGCTGTGCGCGTGTCGCGGGTGGATGCGGGCGTGCTTTGGGGCGCCGCGGTAGGAGGCTCGGCGCAGGCCGCGCTCGCTGTACGCCCGCCAGCAAGAAGGTTATTAGACATGGAACCTCTACAGAGACATGTTTCCGCAGCGTCTAGAGGTGATGACCAGCGGGTGAGGAAAACTACAATAAATATATTACTAGTTGGTGACGTGATTTCATACAAAACACAACTTTATGTTGTGGTCCTTAAGTAACTATACGGAACTTATCATAATGTTGCTCTGATGTTTAAATCACATCACGGGCCTGTATCGCCACAATCTATTCAATAGTTTTTCTATGAAACAGAAACATACACACATCCTCGCAAACTTTCGCATTAATAATATCATTTGGGTTAACTTTTGTAAAAGAATTTCTATTTACTAAAAAAAATTACAATATTTGTATTCATGATTGGTTTTAGCGTATCCTTAAAATGTATTTAAAGGAGAAAGTCATTTCTTGAATACTACAAATAAAATAAAACATCATACTTCAAGTATCTTAACAACCTTTATATAGTTGTTTATGATTATTTTAGAAATTCCTTTATGTATCTCCTTTGGTATATGTGAGCTAGTATATAAGACACTAGTTTTTGCCCGCGATTTCGTACGCGTGGTTGTGTTAGTGGTTGTTCGTCAAAATGCTGCCATAGGTCATGTAAAATGTGAATTACTTGAGAATATGTGATACAATTAATTTAATACATTTTCTCCCCCAATTTTCGCTATAAAAAATGGCCTATGTTCATACATTCCTAATAAAGTGTCTAAATGTCTATATAATGTCTATACAAAGTTTCACTGTTATATCTTCAAAAATGACGAATTTACCTATGGACAGTCATCCCCTCTTTTTACCCATTCTCGCCCATTTTTTGCGATACAAAGTAGCCTATGTTCTTCCGTTTATCTTAAAGTGTCTCAATACAAATTTCCACTGTTACAGCTTTAAATATGACGAATTTCCATATGAACACCCACCCCCCCTTTTTACCCATTCTCCCCTATTTTTTAGTAGCCTTTGTTGTTCCTCAGGGTCTATTCTATCTCTATACCAAATTTCATCAAAACCGGTTCATTGGTTTAGGCGTGAAAGCCTAACAGACAGGCAGAATTACTTTAGCATTTATAATAATAGTATGTATTTCCTTTTTCAGTATGCTCAAGTTGTTGTTGATAAGGATCTAAACCTGCCCCTATATCGCTGGTGGTCGGTGGAAGCGGCCCTAAGACATGCTCCATTAATAGCTCCCTTACTGAAACTTCACACGGCCTCAGGCAACGCCAGAGTACGACAACTGCTCGCTGATATGGGGTAGGAATAAAATTGGATTAATTTATATGTTTCAAGTATATGTTTTTTATTGAATCTGCGATTTTTAATATCTTTAACATTATGAAGTCTTGTTTGAACATACTACTATATATGATTCACAGGTTTGTATTCACTTTATCCCATTTATCGTATTTAGGTTTTGATTTCGACTAATGTCTCAATGTTTCAATTAATTGTCTCAAATTTACATATAAAATATTGGGATTGTATAGTAATACTACCATATAAAATGAAACATTATCCACTTTCCTTAAACATTTTGTTTTGATTTTGTTTATATTAGAATTTTATTTATTGTTTATTTATATAGATAAGTATATAAATAATTTATTAAATATGCGTCATGTTAATAAGCTCAATATTTCTTTAACAATGTTTCAGGTTTCCACTCCAGCAAGCTCGTCAGGCTTATCGTTCTATGGATGTGGAACTCCGTCGTTCATTACTATCGTCGCTGGAGAGTGTCGCACCACGTCACCAGCTGCCTCCGCCCGCCTACACAGCGCTATTACTGCGGAGGGCGCACGCCCCGCCTGTGCCAGCCCTAGATGCTGTATACGCCATCATGGCACTGATAGAGCATGTACTATATCCATATATGATAAATCTTTTCCCTACACTTATATCAATATATAAATAATATAAAATAAAAATTTACATATTGAAGTTTTTCTGGTAAATTGGTAATTTGAATCATAATACTATACATTTTTTGTAAAACTGTGTAGTAATAAAAGAGTATGGAATAGACAAAAATTTCAGTAGATATTTTTTTATAAGTCATAATTAACCTGTTTTAAATATTGCTATTTTTCGTTTATATTTTATTTTGTCTTCTCTCATATCAAATATACCCACAGGAAGAAACACTATGGCATGATATTTTGAAAAATTTAATAATTTAATAGCGGATATTAACAAGTTAAAAAATATTTTATCTTCATATATATAATAATATATTGTGATTGGGTTTAATTGAACATAATATATATTTTATTTAATGAAAATGTCAAAAATAATAATTTAAATCTTGTAACAATAAAACAAATTGTCATGCGTAATAATAACTATGTACAGGAAAGCATACCCCGTGAGGAAGGTTTCCAATTGGCGCTGGCGTCACTTCAGGTCTGTGGCGAGAACGACAGTCTCAAGCAAGGCATCACAGCAGCTAAGAAGTCCTTAGAAGCTGTAGCTCGTATGTCGCAGAGCACACTCGCCTCCCGGGGTCTCATGCTGGCTGGACCTTTCAATTATTTCATAGTACAGGAGGTAAGCTACTCTAAATTATTTTTAATATGTAACCACCATCATGTTGCTTAAACACAAACCTAATTTATAACATCATCAGCTTACATAACTAATTCAATGATCTTCATCTTATTTGTCCATCAATTCAAGCAATCATGTTAATTTGAAAAGTTAACATTTTTTTCACCGTACAATTAAGCTAACATTGTCATATTGTTCAATCTTAAATATCAGTATTTTTTTCTTTTTCTGTCAATCTAAGTGACTTACATAAAGTTCAAACCCTAAATCAAGCGACTATTTAATTATTTACCTGTCAATTTAAGCGACTTACATAAAGTTCAAACCCTATATCAAGCAACTATTTAATTATTTACCTGTCAATCTAAGCGACTTACATAAACTTCAAACCCTATATTAAGCGACTATTTTATTAGTTACCTGTCAATTTAAGCGACTTACATAAAGTTTAAACCCTATATTAAGCGACTGTTTTATTAGTTACCTGTCAATCTAAGCGACTTACATAAAGTTCAAACCCTATATCAAGCGACTATTTAATTATTTACCTGTCAATCTAAGCGACTTACATAAACTTCAAACCCTATATTAAGCGACTATTTTATTAGTTACTTGTCAATCTAAGCGACTTACATAAAGTTCAAACCCTATATTAAGCAACTATTTTATTAGTCACCTTTCAATTTAAGCGACTTACATAAAGTTCAAACCCTATATTAAGCAACTATTTAATTATTTACCTGTCAATCTAAGCGACTTACATAAAGTTCAAACCCTATACCAAGCGACTATTTAATTATTTACCTGTCAATTTAAGCGACTTACATAAAGTTCAAACCCTATATTAAGCGACTATTTTATTAGTTACCTGTCAATTTAAGCGACTTACATAAAGTTTAAA
>DVQP01000532.1:0-21593 GCA_018231745.1 Danaus eresimus
TTAAATTTCGTAGTAAATGATGCAGTGAAAGAGGTCATAGAAATATAAACATTGTTCGAAACTGTGGAACAAATTAATAATATTTTTGGCCATAGTATTAGGCGATGGCATATATTATTTTCTGTATAATAGTTATTTTGTAAGAACTAAAGGTAAAGGCCTCCTCTAATGATTTAAGTCTTACAAATTAAAGTGTAGAAATAAGTATTATAAAATAAAAAATACTATTATTAAACGTTCGGCTTTTTATAACTGGGAGAGCCTCGAACGGTGTATTTACGCCACTGATACAAATGTACTGTTATAATTTCAAAGAGGTAGAATATGGAAAATAAATAAATTTTGATAGTTGTATTATTAAATCGGTATAATATATCTGGTGGTACACTACGAGGCTCGTGATGTAAATAGTTTAAATACTGACCACAGGGTTGGATCCAACTGTAAGGTAGGTACATTTTTAACGGAAAGTTATATATTACCTAATTGAAAATCCTTGTGATGATTGTGAAGGTTATGCCTTTGTTTTCTTGCATTATACTCATAATACATTATAATGAATTTACTTATAAAATTTATAAAAAGATGAAGAGTTTAAGTAAAAATTAAATTACTCATTAATTGTCTTAATTCGACTATGTGTGTTTTTAAATGTTTTATTGGCTGGATATTTTGAACGCAGGATTTTCTTTGCTTCATTAATAATAAGAAAGCTGATAAAAATATTCTGATCTTAAATAATAATATTTTTTAATAGAATAAAAGAGATTGTAGCAAATATATTTTGAAGTAAGTAAATAAAACACATTTAAGTATAATATATAATTTTATTAATTTTTCTTTATACCTTTGAAAGGTAATGCGACAAACACAATAAAGAACGGAATCTACTTTATTCGTGTAGCTTTTGATTTAAACAACTTTCGGCAATGAACTGAATTTTGCTCCAATAGTGTCGAGGACGGATACTTGTCCTTTTGCTCAGGCAATGGGATGTGTTCAGAAAACTGTTCTTATAATTAATATTTTGAAGAGATTTTCGAACTACTTAATCATATACACCTACGAATAGTAGGAAAAGTGGAGAAGCATCAGCATGATTGCATTCAATGATCTTTGATTTTCTAATTAGTAGATGTGCTTTGTTTTTTTTTATCTTAACAAAAGGCGGAATAAGATTTCAAACATTACATAATATTAATTTAATTTAAATGTTTCATTCGTCAAACGTGTTTTGATATTAGACTATCGATTTTAACAAACTGTTGTAATAACCATGGATCAATTGGTTTACCATCAACTTTAATCTGACATAAGCAGTGAAATAACTTATTGAGATCAAAATGTAAGTTTCAACAATTCCTGAACGTTTATTAAATATCAAATAAGAATTGATGGTAACCTTTCTGACAGTTGGATACTTTTCTTTTCCTTTCAATTGTTCACTCATTTGCCATATTTAATAATTGCTTATTGCTATGTCCATTGATGAATTAAGTTATTATAAAACCGTTTATTACTAGAATTTATATTTGTTCTGCTAATAATTAAAATGTATTTGGCATTTTGCATTAATGACGCAATCAACTTTATAAAAGGTGGAAGCTCTTAATTTGAGCAAAATTTTATATAAAATGATCTCAAGCTAAGTGCCGGTTTCAAAAAGTGCTCTCTCGTTTATTAATCTTTAATGATTAATTACATTAAAAAGCCATAGATTATTTTGACATTGAATTTAACAGTTTTAATTAATTCTGTCCAATCTCATCCATGACAGGCTATTACAATTCTCAAGACATTCACGGTTATATAAAACAAATACAAGACTGAATATTATAAAAGAAGCGTCCAACTGAATGCAAGATAAACACCAGACGCATTGTTTCGAACGTTCTCATGTACACATTGAATATAAATCACGAATAACTATGCCAATATAATTGTAAAACATTTTCCCATATTAAAAATACCTACCTACCTACTTTTCGTATCAAATTTTTATTGATTTTTTTTCTTTACCACGACGTAAAAATTACCATTTATAAAAAAAAAAACCAAGTCTACATAGAATACATAACAGTAACCGGAAACCGCTCGTTAAAAACCAGTTTGACATCCAGTACGGATGCAGACTTGACCCTTCCATATCCTCTCAATATACCCCTCTATAAAACCAGCAAAAGTACATATAAAACAAAAATACAAACAAAACAAAAAAAAAAATTCAATAAGCAATCTATTATTGTTATATCAAAATCTATAAATGCTATATCATTTTTTTTTGGATTACAAAAAAATTATGGCCCTTAAATTTTCATAAGTATATAAATAGCGTCTGGACAATAACGGTGCTTTAGATATCTGGATTGTGCAACTCGAGTGCTGACGGTAGCTTTTATCTCATGTAAGTTTCATCATTATCACACAGATAGAGCCGGGTCCCGAAACTTTATGGGCTATGAGATAATCAGCACCGCTTCAACGAGTGTTCATAAAGCATTCGCCTAAATGATATAGTACCAACTAGATCAAGACTAGAAATCTTGTATAACCGTTTACCACAAATGTTATTAAGAGTTTGCGAGTCTAGATGTATTGGTTTCCTTTTAGCTCAAGATTTCGAAATCCTTGAACAGTTAGCATCATTGATATCAGTAACTAAGCTAGCGCTAGAACGCAGCAAACGACTACTGCCTTCAAATCTTTGTATATTAATTAATTTAACAAATATATTTATTGAAAAACAATAAGACTCATTTTATGTTTACGACAACAACTTTTTTCTCCCAACACATTGAATCATATCAAAGACGAATGGAACACAATTTGAAAGCACTAGCCGTCCCATCTTATGGCTACCGCTAAATTTCTCTAAACGATCAAAGATCGCAAGCTAAATTGATTTCAAAATTCTTAAAAAAATAAAATCTGCTAGTGATCAACGTTGAATTAGCGAGGACGCAAAACGGCGCGCACCGTTCGGAAACGTTTTTCGAAGCCCAGTTTTGAGTACAGGGAACGGGACGCGTCGTTTTCCGGACGAATAACGACGAACGGCTTATAGCCGCGCGCAGCTACCTCCTTGGTGAGACGCCTCGCTAGGAATATACCATAGCCTTTCCTACGGAACTCTGGCCGGGTCTGCATGGAGAACATGGCGCCGTAATAGGACTGCACCATCCAGGCTGCCAGTTGACCTTCCACGAAGATGCCGTACGCTGGCAGTTCGGCGACCAGCTTCTCGAACACCTCCCGACATTCGATGTCGCTAGCCGGATACAGATCGTGAACAGCCTTCATGTGTTCCGGCTGAAGGCGTACTAACTCCACGTCCGGTGGCAATCTGTGAATAAACAAAAATATATAAAAAAAAAATACTATAAAGATTCCAGAGCTAGGTGAGGTTTTTAAAGCTCAAGTTTTTACAAAAATCTAAGAAGCTAGCCACTTGTCTATTCGGTATATATTATGTATATAGTATCTTACACACAATTTAGCACAAATTTTAGTCTAAAATAAGCTATTGCTACCCCGTACATTGACCATATTTGATGTTTACAATAATTTCGATATATTTTTTATTTAACAATACAAAATCAACACCACTAACTCTTCAATGTTATCATCTGGCGGGTTGACACAGACATATACGTCTCCCGTGATTTTGTCTTGGGCTTCATATCGTTTTTCAAATCTTTCCACGATGGCCTCGTGAGTGAAGTTCAGGTACAATGGCTGTGTGAGGTCCAGAAGTACGTCCTCCGAGCTCAGCAGGTCCACCAGCTCTGAGCGCTCGGATGGACAGAATATTGTCACGCTCTCATATGGATGACGGTTTGGCTGGAATTTTATAGAATTGAGGTTTATAGCAATATTTTCTATTCATTAATTGATTTCTTTCATTCCTTGTTATTTAACATTACTTATAAGAAAAAATCATTAAAATTTCACGTGATCACGGTTGCTGTAAAATAACCGAAACGTCGGGAGTATGTAGTTTTTTCAACAAAATATAAATCACGCGTAGTTTATCCAAAAAATATTGGTTTCATTTTAACATATGTTTTATAATTTTACAGTGATTATTGAAATCCTCTGGATGTTTTTAAAGATTGCAGAATAAGGATATGTGTAACATATTTTGGTTCTTGTTGTTTATCTTGATATTACCATTGCATAGTACACTTGACAAAACACAATAAAATAAGCCCAAAACATGATATAATTTCTGTTACTCTCTTAAACATATTCAATTCCATGTTCCGGTGAGAATCCTTAATGCACGTAAAATATTTTGAGTTGTGGTGAAGTGCTATTATTTATTTATGTATGTACAAAATACTTTTCCGATCATGAAGCAACAATGGAATTATGAAAATCATAATAAATGGCTAGCCTTTCCAATAACAGTTTTTATATAATTTACGATTTGCTTGTCAAGAACATTCTTCCCTTCAATTATATATCTCTTATTTCTGTTTCAAACAAAAACTATTGTACTCGTAGAAGGTCGGTCCCAGCTATTGCCATTTAATGGCTTTTTATTCATTATGGTATTTATGAAAAAGGTTGTAGCTTTTATCTACTATTACTTCTTACAAATAATGCATTTTCCAAAAATATGAACAATGTCAAAAACATCCTTACTCCCTACTTTTTAGATATAGCATCCTATAAGTACCGTCTAGAACAGAGTAAGAGCAAAGGGATGATGATTGCAAAGCATTTCGAGTTAAGTTTCAACTACAAAGTGGTGAACATAATTGTAAACAAACACTTCTGGTATTCTGTTTGTCTTTGAAATTGGAAATTGTTTTGCTAGTTTTAGTTATAACTTTTAAAATATAGTTAGCACAAAACAAAGGCGTTCGATGTAAATATTTGTCATTACAATTAATCCAAAACATTAGTATTAAAACTAAAAAACATATTTGAACAATTTTTTTTTGGAAAACTCGTACTCCTAAATGCATCGAAGTGGGAACGTATTAAATGATCTTAAAGTATAAAGACGTATGTACATGGTAATGAAGCTTCTGGTGGTCACAAAGCAAACCCAGTACTAAGCTAGTGTAGTTTAAGTATTATCATTGATTTTTTTGCTCGTATTAAGTCTTTCCACCTCCTATTGTAATTAAAAGTTTGTGTTCACTATGAGTTATCTTCCAATTTTCTGGTCCACAGATAATTAAACTAATATTTTTATAATATAATACAAATGTAATATTAAAGGAAATGTACACAATATGAGAAAATGAAATAACTCTGTGAATATTCGCATAAAAGTAATATCTTTAAATGGAAAGAACGTTCAACATCGTACGTGTTCAATGATCGTACAATGATTTAATTTTGAGAGATGGCAACAGTTCGAAAAGGATAAATAAAATTACATGTTTTTCTGTGCTTTTGAAATGAAACATAGTTTTAATAACAAGTTGAAAAACATTGACTGATATATCATAACAAATCTATTCTCTATATATGCTACTTTCAAAATTCTAGGTTTTGATATCGAAGGTGTAAAAATATATTTACCGTAAGCGTAAACGTTCTCGCTTCGTTGTAAATCATCATTCATTAAAAATATTTTCGTTTTGTATGCTAAAAAAAAAATAATGTTTTATTCACTATAACTGCCTCAATTTGAAGACAAAGAAAGAATGAAAATATAAGAATGTACAATTAATAATACACTTATAAGTATATGAGCGTTATTGCTTTTTTTATTTGAAATATCACAGTAACATTGTACTGATTATTTATTAATAAAAATAAAATATGTAACTATTATAAAAACGTAGTAAAATATGAGTCTTTGAAATCATTATTTCTGGTAAAACATATAGATAATGATATCTTAATGTATGATACATAATTATTTCTTTTTCACATATAACTCATTCATAAATATTAAAATCTATAATTAATGTGTTCATTTTGTTTTATTTTACTTTTTAATTACAATACATATTTAAAATAAATATATTTAATGTTTGTTGTTTACCAATTATATCAAAAGTAACAGCATAATATGAAGTATTTTAACAAGAATAGTCTATTTTCTGTCGGTAACTAGTTGGTGTTATGAAGTGATTTATGTTTAGATTGAAGAACTCGTACAAAACACAACGACAGTGAATTTATCTTACGTGGACGTTGGACGTGTTTTGTAAATCGTTTGTGCTTTTCAGTAGCTCCTATACTATATCACAAATTAATTATTTCTATTAAAATATGATTGATTTTAAACAAGTACAAATAATACATAAAGTTTAGGCAAATTATATTTTGAACATCGAAAAATTTTTCTAAAAATAATTTGAAACAGACAGCAAAGTGAAAGAAAAAAAAATTGATGACAACGTCTTCCCAAAACAAATGTCTGGGAAGGTTTAAATGAATGTGTAAAATCGTTCTAGAAAGTTCTACCAAGAATGTTGTACTAAGAAGTGCTATCATTAACCTATCCGACGGTTTCATTTAACACCAATACTAAAATTGTTCTAACTTATCTCGCTTTCCTATACCAAACAACTAAATATTTAGAAATATCATCATTTTATGAGTCTTAAAAGTACTACATAAGAACATTCTAGTCATTTCTCTTACCAGTGCATCTACTGGATATTGTTAATTATGTACCTAAACTATTTGGTTACAGTGCCAGGGTATAATTATATATGTATAAGATTGACGACCCAATTACATAGATTGTTGAGAGGATTTATGGCAGGACCGTGGTCTAATGCTGTTTAATTACAAATATACCTATACCTACACATATAATATGGTGATGGAGGAATTTAGTTCAGTAGTTCATGAAATGCCCTTAATGTTAGTTTAGATTACGTTGATCAATTACATTAATATTTATCATTATATTGATACTAATTATAATATTCATAAAACCTAACACAAAATTTGTACTGCTGAAAATAAAATATGCAAACCGGACAAAATAAAATATGCATCTGGACTTTAAAATATGTACTCCTAAGTTTATAAACTTATTTTAAATTTACCTGGGTTAAGTAGATAGAACTGTGTAGTATATTAATACTTTAATATTTTTTCTATAAAGAAATGATAAATACGATCAACGTAAAATAATTTTAATAAGCTCTTAAAATAATATTTAAATGAAGTTTTAATCTCAATAAGAAAACGTAAAAGATTTTCAACTATTCTCACCTAGAAAACATATTTAATTTCATTTGGGAAATGAGATTCAAAAAATCGCTTGCTCTTGTTGAATTCTTGAAGGGAATAGATTTCTCAAAGAAATCAGTTACCAGATGAAAGCCGATTGTTCTTGATCTGATTGTAAAGATTTCTCACTAAGATGGAAAAACTTTTCATAGTAACACAGTTTGCGAAATAGTAATGAGAAGGCTCAAACCTTTCTTAAATAATAATCAACTTGAGCTCTCTCATAATTTATCCGAGGGATCATTTATGAATCTAAACAATAACTAAAAAAAAAAATTAACACTACTATTGTTCGCAACGTATTGAAATTTTTTAACATTTAGATACGTTGCCTTCTTGATGTTAAATCGCCGTGCAAAGTGGGCACTACTAAAATTTTTTTCGTACTAAAAAGAAATAGAAGAAATATTTAAGAAAAATTCAATCTTGTCCTAAAAATTACTTTTGATGTTCGAGCATTTACGCTTTGGTATTAAGCGTTTGAAGATTTTATTTTCTATAATATTTCATCAAATCAAAAACTTACATACTGTTTATGGATAAAATATCTATTATTAAATGAAGTAGTAAAGACAGTAACTTTTTAACACAATAGTGCTTTTTAGATGATATTTATTTTCCTTTTATATTTTTTGTTCCTTTATACAGTAAACGTATGGTACAAGTAAATATACGATACAATCACACAAGAACTCAAAGTAAGATGGTTTTTGTATAACTTACAGGAAAAGTTGAAAACTAATATTTAGTATAAAGAGGTGGAAGTTAAGGAACTGTTAGGTTTTCTTGCAGTTATTGCAAAACTTAGCAGTGTTTATAATTTATGAAATGGCAAAATATCAAGTACAGTTTCCAGTTTATCTGCACCAGTCCTTAACGGCTTTATTTGAACTTCTAAAAACATTATGTTGTATAATTTTATTACAATTTTTTTACTATTTTCTAATTATATTATTGTATAATATATTAATTAAATCGGAAAGGATTCCGACGATCAAATTACATAATCTTATTTCTTGTTTTTTTTTTTTATTATCTTATAGAAAAATTTAAGAGTAACGATTGGGTGTGACAAACATACTCGTAATATGAAGAAACAGGATTTTGTGTTTTTGTTTTAACTATTGATCAGTTTTGTTATTTATTCTATAACACCAAATTTTAAGAGTATTTTTTCTTTCAAAAATCTTTATTCAGTGAAGCGAGCGGAACGTTATAGTCTTTAATCCACTTAGATGATTTCGACAACCGATAGTCCGATCGAATTAAGTTTTTTTTTTTCAACAGTCTGGTCATCTGGAGTGGTTTTAACCAAAAAAAATTGATCGGGCCACCAATTTGGATTTTAAGGTCAAATAACGAAATCTGTTGTCCAAAAATAATTATTTAGTACCGAAACTGTGACTTCGTTTCACACAAATCGCAACGAGAGCTTTTTTCAAGTGAAGCGAGATAGGAATGCGAAGGTGCATGTTATTTTTAACTCTTATAAGGAATATCAAAATTTTTACAAAGGTCAAAAGTATGATTTGCATAATATTTTATTTAGTAAAATTTCAAAAGGGTTTTTATACGCAAAGAAACAATGGAAGAAAGGAAAACCTATATAAAAAATATGCTCATAAGTATATAGCTGTATTTCATAAAAAAAAAACAATAATGACCTTAAAACTCACCTATATTCATTGTTACACAAAATAATGCTTTAAAAATTGTTTTTCTTTTTAATAGCAATTAAATACTAATTCCAGTTAGTGTATAATACCAGGCCAACTAGAGCGGACTGTAGCTATATTATAAATCGGATTACAAGAACCATTACAAAGCCTTATTGTGTTCGCTCAGATGATCTGCTTAATAAGTACTTTGTATAATGTACACGCAGCTTAAACGATAGTATTAAAAATATGGTAGAGATTAAGCACATAGACATTATTTTTGAAATTGCTTTATTCAATCTTTATTTTGCGTTATCACAGTCATTGTTTTAACATACCTAGTTACTAAAACACTTATATCTGAAGCTTAGGAATAAATGTGAAATTTGTACGTACGTAAGTCTGTACGTACGTACATTTGTGTGCATGTGTTTTAAGCACTTTAACTTTAGAATGCTATTTTTGGACGTAATTTGTTCTATTTTTTAATGATCACACATTTTGCTATAAACTAAATTCCGAATATATGGCGACTTGTTTAATTAAGCATCAAAATTTTGGCCAAAACTTCAACACGTTTATCGATGCATTGCGCTCGTGTTTTATACTCATTTTCTTTAAAAAAAAACGTACCTATAGAACACTCCCGCGAAGAATAAATTAACTATTTCCTTTAATACATTTAATATCCACATGGAATAATAAAAGCTGTAGTGAATTTTTATATCTGTAATTTAAAAAACAAATTAATGAAATTATTATATTCATTTTTATAATCCACATTATCAAAGTAAGTTAAGAAGACTTCTGACATGGAAAACAAATTTAGAAAAAGAAGTATTAAAAGAAATCCAATTTTGATATATTCGAGTTATTTTACACTTAAGTCGTTTTTTGGTGTTATTTAACACAATATATAGAAGTACCATGAAAATAATTATTTAGCACTCTTTTTCTTCTATTTTGGATGTTCCAGCAAGATTTAAATATTGCCACAGAGATAAGAGTGCACTGTCATCTAAAATAAACTAGAATATAAAAAGTCAGCTCAATCGTTTGAAAATATCTAATAAAAATTCAGGTCCATGATTCCACCAAACAATCAATGTTTCAAACAAACAATCACATCAATACCTTATTGTAAAAAAGAATAAAACAATTTTTAATTTAAATTGCTATAACAAAATAAATAAATTAATTATAGAGTAATAAAATAAACCATATTGTTAAAACAATAATAATTTTTTAACACTGCTACTTTGTATCGAGATTAGCAGGGTTATTATCAATTAAACATATAATGATTCATCTGATGAACGTTTTCTCTCTGGAAATATATTGATATAATTTTAATTATTCAAGTTTCAAAGTACATTACTTATTGTACTAATCGGTTATGTAATTATGAGATCTCAAAGATCTGCACAGAAGGTGGCTTAAAGTTTGGTTGTACAAATTTATACATAACTATGATTTACATACTTCATATAAAAAATTCGCACATTAAATAAAAAGGCAACGTGAATTAAAGAGTAATGCAAAATGCTTTTAAAATGAAGTTAAATTTTCACTTAAATTTATTTCCCGTTACTGCGGCTGTATGAGCTCATTACAGCGCATTTTAAAGCTTATCTCTCCGACCATTAACGAATTAACGAGCTGTCGCGGAAATGCTAATCATAAGTACAAAAATAACCTGCAGTTCATATTATTATGAAGTAAGATTTATAATATATTATTGTATTAGCACTGATAATACAATACGAGTAAGAATTTAATTCCACGGAGTTGCCGTAATTAGTGTTAAAATGTATATTTTGATATGTTTCTTAATCATTTTTTTTTACAGACCAAAAATTATATTGACATATAAAATGTATGACAATAGTAGCTACAAAAGTCAGATAAATAAATATTTTTAACGATCCATCCTTAGTTAACAAATTTGACTAACAACTAGTCTAATTTGGATTTACTCAAATATAAAAAGCTTCTAAGTAAACTCATTCATTCTACTCGGGCCCGACCCAGCAGTTCCTTGTGAACAAACATTTTAGTTTTCTATTTCTTTTAAGAATATGTTTAAATATTGTGTCACCATTTGTTCACCCTTCGTACAATATAGTCGAACCAATTAATTGTAATCTAGCTTTAAAATTAAATTAAGTCATTTAATTTTTGGTTTCATTGCATCCACCGATCGTCAAAGTCATAATATATATACTATATATACTTAAACTAAAATAAACGTACAGTAATATCTACAGCAAATTAATATTTATTTTTTGATATAAAGCAAGGGTTTTGAAAGTAAGGACATATTGCAAAAGAAACGCATACTGGTGGTAGAGACTGAGAGATCGGTACAAGAAAATGGTTCAGTAATTCATGTTAGCAGCAGCAAATAACAGCCGCGTGTCAAAGACGTACTATTTCTGTCTATCGGATATTAAATTTTGTTCCTTAATGAAATGGATATAAAGAAAATATAAGACGAAAAAGTGTTATATTAAATTAAAATGACTCCAACTCCAAATAATGTAATACCTAACGTCATTTATTATTATTTTTTAATTTAAATAATATTATTTTTTAATTTTTTATTTCATGGACGTTTAAAAATTATTTTTTTACTTGTCAAAAATATTATACTAATGTAATTAGGATCACTATTTTTCGCAAACCTTCAGTTTTTACTTTTTTACTGATAGATTAATATGAAATTTAATAAAAAACTTTTACATTATGAGCCGATTTATACAGGAAATATTTGTAATAGAAAAACTTCTATGACATTTAGTTGACGGTTTTTATTATTGTATATTGTCCAGCACATGTTAATTTCGAGAAGAAGACGGCAATTTATTCTAATCGGTGAATGCTTTTCCAACAATCGCAGATTTCCTTAAGAAATACAATATTTTTTAAAATGAATTACTAATCCGAGAGCCAGTAACAGATTTATGTGACCAAGTTCCACTGAAGTGATTATTATTTATTATTAGTGAAATGCATCAGAAAATCGAACCATAAAGCCTCGTGAATATCAGCTAAGGCTCGGTAGAGGGAGATGAGCGGTTGTAACCCCAAAAAAAAATACACTCACTCTTTTCCTTATAATTTTTCCTTTAAGTTATAGCTAACTCAATATCTCAACAAAAAAAAATCATCTGGCTATAACATAGTGCATTGTACGTCAGCTGATGTCTCGAACGTGGAAAAAATTTTTCACTTTCAGTGATATCCAAATAAAAATTTACCTGATGATAGGTGATATATAATATTAATTAACTGGCTTAATTAATATGAATTAGAAATAAATATAGATTCAAACTGTGCATTGCTTCATTCTGAAAAAAGTGAAAGAGAAATTAAATAATGAAATAACTTTGATATGGGCAATACTCTTCAAACATAACTGGCAGCTACATGTGAAACCACTATCGAAATAAACTATGAATCTCTCAAATGTAATATGACGGTTGATTCCTAAGTGAAACAATCAACGCTTAAACGATTCATTCTTCTCTCTCAATATATATTACAAACATTTTCATAGAAATAAATAATGTTTTAATATATATAGTGGCAAAGTAAAGAAGACAAAACCTCGATAGATAAAAAAAGATCCAGGAAATGAATAGAAATAAAATATTATTTAATTAGATAAAAATCGTTAATCTAACTGAAAAATTACTTTGTTTTTCTACTAAAATTATACTTTTTACATCATAAATATATCATTTATTCATTCGGATGATAAATTATTCAAAATAAATATGAACTTCTCAATATTCTTCAAGTTTGTGTTGTTTTATTCAGAAAATATAATTATAATATTAAAATGAGGTAATGTAAACAAATAACTTTATACATAGTTAAACGACTTAGCGCATGACAAATAAGTACATTAACAATTTTGATCTCATTTTTTCTTGTTAGAGGACGAATAACGAGACGATCCATCTAATGGACGCCTGACAACATACTTGGAGGGACTTCGTTGCCCTGGGGACTTTAGACTTTTTGTTCTTATCTAAGAAGACGATATTGTCTTCGGTGAACCAATACAAATATTTGTCGCGGCCTTAATAGTTGGTACGTAATATATTTTGCACAGTTTTGAACTCAGTATCTCAAACTTTAAATGCCGTAAATAGAGATATCAGTTTATTCCAAATTGTTATTCTGTATTAAATTAAAATTAACTTAAAACATAGTCCCAAAATATTTTAAGGCATTACAGTGTTTTCGTTCTATTTATGAATTATATGAAGAATATTTATAATAAGAAGTAAATTAATCATTTATAAATCAAATCTTATTATTAACGTATATTTAATATATGTAATGCATTTTTGAAACTCGTTGTTATTAGGATTGTTATCATTGGTTGTTACTTTCTTTTAAGATTTTTAAATTTTTAAGTATCACATAAATTTAAAACTATAGGATTGATTTTTAAACGTAATAGTATCAAAAAAATTACAGATTTGTTTGTCGAAATCATTCACACGAGAAGATGCAAAACAACGAAAAGCTAGCCTGGAATAGTTATACCTTCGGAACAATCTAGACTGAAGTTGGCGCAACCCTTGGAATTCGAAGAGACTTAAGTCTTTTTGACATACAAGTAATGCTCATAATAGATATATTATAATATAACAGTTTAATATAATAAGGGATATTACATGTTATTAAGGAATAAAATATATAGCATGTCATATATTCCTTTAATTAAAACATATTATGAATTAATCTCGATATTTTCTACATATCTAGGTACAGCACATATTTATATGTATTAAAAGTCTGCATATTTGAAATGCAGGAGAACAATTAACAAGCAACTGCTAAATAAAATGCTTCCGCTTTGCGTAATGTATTTAACTAATTTAAATCTATTTAAAAACTACTCCGTCGTTTATGAACAGTGAGTCAGATAACATTTTATTAAGTTCTTATTATCATAAAACGTATTTTTATCATTGTTACAAATAATAGTTTTAGCTTTATTTAGAATTATAGCTTTTTATTTTAAAAACTTTATAAATTCATTAGAACAAGTTAATCAAGTGCTATTTGCTAATTTTGCACAACTGTTTGAAACCGGAAACAGATGTCGATCACTTTCAAATAGACAAAATTCAGATACCAAAATCCAAATCAAGTGTAAACATAAACCGTATACAAATTCCATGGTCTAAACGTACCATCACAACATCTCCCTTTACCTATTATTGTTTATTAATCATTAATGAAATTGGAAATATTCCACTCTAGAATAACCGCCCTGTTCAATTGTTGAATATTAACTTAAATAGCCAGATGACAACTAACCCACTCGAAAGACTGTTAAGTTGCGTGTACAAATTTAAAAATACTAATAGTAAAACTCTTAAAAATAGACATAATTACGTATTTTTTATATATGTTTAGTTTGTACTTCTCATTGTATCCATAACATGATATGAAATTATTGAATATTTTAGATAGTTGGTCCAATCGCAGGTTCTCCTTGATGTTGAATACCACGATGCCACCATAATTGCTAGAATTAAGTAATCAAAATTTTATTATACAGTCTGTAAATATCTTCTTTACCATGTCCGTGGTAAACGGGCCCTAACGTTAACTGATTACCGTAGCCGAAAGACATCGGCAACACCAGCGGCTTAAATTACACATTACCAACTCGTCAATTTCTTCTTCTATAGAGCTCTCAAAGATAAATTCATCTGACACTAAGTTATAATTGAGTATTGTTTAACATATTTACCGAAGATAAAGAGTATGGTGATAAAAAATAATAATCCAAGGTATCCTGTAAATTAGTTCCTTGGGATACAAGTTCTTGTAAATTAATAATAACATTTTATCCGATCCATAAATATCCTAAATATCATTAGATTTGGTATATTGTACAAAGAGATAAACGTCCGTAGTCCTTCCCTTCGAAATGCATTTTAATTCAGAGAGGTCATGCACTGAATAAACTTTCAAATAAAGACTAAAATACAATTCATAAAACATAATATTATAATTCGGTCATCAGATTATTATAATACGGTCTACGGTCGAAACAATAGTCATTATCATATCATAATAACAATTTTCACTTTCCAGTGACAAGTAAAAGGATTTATCTCAGGTAATCCTAAGTCTGTTATGATATTTCCATATTCGTGGCCCAACTTATGGAAATAGTATTGGTCAGAGATATTGGTAGCGAAATTTAGTGCTAAGGAAATAGACATGGTAGAAAATATTTTTTTGAACTTCCATTACAAAAGTCTTGTCTGCTTAAAGAGTCTTTAGAGAAGGGATTGTGGGACTTCCTATCTCCTATAAAAGGTGGATAAAATCATAGAACTATGTATAAACTATCCCATAAAGAAAAATGTTTCAAGATTTTCTTTCTTTCAAAATGTCTACGTATTTAAAGACTGTAAGCAGGTGTGACGTCTGCTTTGCCAGTTCGATCTTTCTACCACTCTCCCATAGTTACTAGAATAAGGTCAGACTTTCGTTATAAATATACGAAAACGACATCTGTACCTGTGCGACTAAATTATTATTGATTCCTAAAGTGATCCGGATGGACAATGAAATGGTTAACCCTACGTTAATCATTTGCATATAACGGGAGCAGTATTTAAATTAATGTCCAATGAACGACCATACTGTAACGCAACTGGTCAAAAGGTTATAGAAAAATCAATCAAGCGAATAGCGACCTCTTATCAGTGATCAAGAATTCATAACTTTATACTTTAAGATTTTTATGAGAAGATTTAAATTATTTTATCCATAGGTGCTCATATCGAAAATAAACCGGAGGAGTACTCAAATGTCATTTTTTATCGTTTATGATTGAAAAAATACATTGCTTCCCCAAATAGCGACAACGTTTTTTCATTACAAATCCGTGTCACATGACTTCGCTGCGACTGTAATCTAATGATAACCGGCTAAAACTGAAAGTGGAGAAATTGAAACTCCTCTCAAAAGAACAGTTTAGCTACAGAGCCAAGCACTCCAGCGTTCGCTCGGTACACCGCTTGTTGAAGCACATTACCAAGGGACTTCTAAGCAGATGGTTCCTCATAATATTCTTCTTCGATATGTTGAAAGTATTCTTAAAAGTCTGGCGCAATGGCTTGATTTACAAGTTCTTCAAACTGAAAGTACCAGACAGGTTACTTGTCGAATCCCTCTTTCCGCTATAGAGTGCAGGGTACCCTATCCTCCGCCCAATCAATAAGAGTTGAAGTCCCTCAGGGCTCCATCCTCTCCGCTTTTTTTACTCGCTCTACACGAGCAAAATCTCTGTTCTAAAAGGAAAAACACGTTTGCCATCGACTCTAGAGAGCGACCAACATCTTAAAGGTCACTTGGAATGGACGCAACCCCTCGGGCCTTTCAGGCCCGAATTTAACGGGTAGATCCCATCGGGCCATCTAACCCAGTCGCTGACTCTGTCAAAGCCATTGAGGCTAACAGCTATAGTATTGAAATCGAAACTGAAAAAAAAAAATTCTTCCCTCCATATGCTTATGATATTTCTATTCAGGCCCTTCCTATTCATACATAACGATTATTATAAAATTAAACTTTATCATTTTTAGGCTCGTATGCATCTACATTAAATCTTGTCTTGTAAATTAAAAAACCTTAAAATCAAGCCTTAATATCACTGATAATCACTTTTAAATTTCATGTAATATACTTGATTTCATTTACTCTCGTCACTTCACACACTCTTCTCAACATTCGCGTCTCGGCCATGAAATCTTTTTACAACCTTAGTTTTGGTGGCCCAGTATTCGGTTTTATATGACAAATAAAATAAAACTAATTGAAATCATCTATTCTTCACAATTTGTTTCATATACAACTGATTAAAGACTAACATAATGATGTAATCATCAATATTTCACAAGAACTTGAACTACGAGTATGTAGCTGTTATGATCTAGTGACTATTAAAATAAAGCCAAAAAGTGTAACATGCTAAAGTCCCCTTATAATTACTATGCGTTTATCTATTATTTGGTTTTTGAGCGGTACAATAACTTATTAAAAATTATAAAAGATCTGATTAATCTTTTTATGCCACAGAAATAAAGAAAGAAAGAACAAGTTCTTCATCATAAAATTGAATTTGAAACGAGCTTTTTATAACCTGGGACTCGCTAATAACGAGCTTCTAACAGGTTTTTAATAATAAATTGTTCTATTTTTATAATCACTATTATGGAACACAAAAGATGATTAATTTAAATACATACTTTTCTAAATTAATTCCCTATAAATATAGATTCCTGTACTCAAGTTTATACTTAACACATAACTAATTTTATAAACTGATTTTATTGAAATAGATATTCGGATAATTCATCAAATATCCATGAAACAAAGACGTTTCATAGGAAATAAAGCAAAAAACTTATGAATAAATAAGTCATAAATAAAGTAATAATCACAACAAAAACTATATTCAGACAAAAATTATCATTAAAACAACATATAATATAATATAAATAATATTTAATAGTTGACAGTTATATAAAAAATATATTTGATATGTTTACATTTTACTGACCTATTCATAGCCTTCATTGTACGAAATATATAAGAAAAAATAAATACAAAAAAGGTTAATAGATCTTCTTGAGACTTAGTAGTTATTGAGTAAACACTTCTATTATAATGGAGGTAGTTTAACCTTCAATAATAGATTCGTTTAGTTACCAACCAAACATGAGTAGGAGTACTATTATACAACAAATGATTCTAATGTCTATTATCGCTTTCTCAAGAATTCATGTTTTCTTTGTAGTGTTCGAAAAGGTTTTCTTGTTAAGTGTTGTTAGATTATTTTTTTTTAAATAAGATAAGGATATATTTAAGATTAGGGATCCTGTATCATCAACAATAAATAAAAACTATATGTGTTTTACAAATGTACAACTTTTAATAACAAATCAAATCTTAACTAATAAAGTTACAGAATAAAAACATTAAGGGTTTTAAATTTAATCTGTCACACTCATAAATAGTGATTGTCGCGAGTCATTTAAATTAAACTAATATATTTTCGGATTTACTACGCGATTTTTTATTACTTTAAAACTACATAATCCCGACGTTTCGGTTACTTGACAGCAATAGTAATAGTAAAAAGTATATTTTTTCATTATTTTATATTATTTGTAAGTTTTTTTACTTTATTTATTTTTTAATAAAATACTAAAATGAATATTACTTCCATATCCTTAAACATTGTTCCGGATTAATATGTTATATTATATTCGAAATAATATTTCTTAGACTCTCTTAAGATTTACCAAAGAACTACATGATAAATTTGTTCTATATTTAAAGATAGACAATAAATATAGAAATAGGAAATTTATTATATGTTTTATTTAAAGTAAAAGGTAAGTCAAATACAATATATGTATCGTCAGTCGATCTTTACATAAGTATGATTTATATTTTTTCGTTTCACTTGATACTAGTCAACTTTGCAACGCGATTTTATTTATATTTTAAAGGAACAATTTTATTTATATTCTTAAATCATTAATTTTATTAAATTTTCTGTGTTTAATACTGTTTTAGCGCAGTCACTGAATGGGTCAGACTTCCACTCGTTCTCCTTTACCTTCCTTTGATAAACTTTCATTCAGTTTTTCTGTTTTTCCTATTAAATGCGTATTTCCCCGGGGACGGCTACGCTTCTACATTGTGAGTATCAATAGGCAAAAACGAAGTACGAATGTATATGCTATTAGGGTTTTCTTTTCACGTTTCAAGGCTGGTATACATATTTCGTTTTATATATTAAACACTTTTTTAACCACTTATAACCCTTAAAACATATATTTTTCATGAAGTAAATAATTTAAAAAAATAATCCCTGTATAAAAATAAACTTTTACTTAAAACACTTTTACAATCCTGGACAGTAAGCCAAAACAAAACCTATACCAACTCCCGGAGCTTATATAACATTTTAAATTAAATATTTAAATTTAAAGTGATACGTAATGCGATTTTGCAGACTTACACTAAAACTTATAAAATATTTTAACACTTAATGTTTAAAAAAAAACTATGTTGGAACAAATAAAGGTAATCTTTTTGTGCCCTAGTCAGGAATAAATTTAGATACTAATGATTTTTAAACCAACAGCCAGCAATATTTTGAAAAACATATAATACTGATCTAATTAAACTTTATTTATAACTAATAAATATTTTTTGCACATTCCAATGTTTTATTTAAACCGTGATAAGACAGAAAAAATTAAAAACACTGAAGTATTTACAAAAAGAGCAAACTTACAAATTTCCTTTCAGGAAATCAATCTCTGAAACATATTTTAGTCGAAAATGAAATAAATAAAAAATAAATCAGAAAATTTGAAATCGTAGCAAATATTAGTCAACTTAAATAATGCTTAGGAAATAATATGAAAAAAAAATATACAGTTATCTATTTAAGATAACCTCGTAAATCAAGTTATTGCTTTATTTTCTTTCTTTAATTTTTGTGGTTCTCATTTGTATTCGTAATTGTTTTATTTGACGAATAATTATTTAATAATATTTAAAATAAATTTAAAAGAGCAATATCTACTTCTGTTTTAGAATATTGAATAGAATATTGACAATAAAAAAAGATTGCTGATGTTCTAATTAATAAATCCAACAATTCTATATATATACCTGTTAGGCTTTAATGTTCTAACATCAACAATAGAAGACAAAAATATTTAATAAAGGTATCAGATCAAATATTTTTTCTTTTTCGGTAAGGTTATACCTAAATATATGTATATAGTATATGTATATAAAAATATTTCATAACAATAAATATTCCAAGGCAAAAAAATTATACATTTTTTTTGGTTAATTAATGACCAGGGATAAAAAAATTAGAAATAGTGTGAGCCTTGTTTATCGATTACTTTTCTATATTTAATACAGATTTTTTAGGTCGTAGACAATTTTATGGATCCATTATGGTAAAGTTTGGAAAATTTGTCGAAAAGAAGGAGTAAACGTCGGATTGATTGATTTTGTAACATTTATCATAATTTCTTACGGTCACGTTCTTTTTTATTGAAAATAAATTTGAATGTAGGCTTTTTCTATATAAAGACTGACTTTGACTAAATGTATGTAAAATAACGAAATTAAATGTTTTTTTTTACTATTAGTTCTTTAGTCGACACTCATATTTGTCAATATGCTAAAATATTTTTAATATCATATTAAATATTATTCAAGAAACATTATCTGGCTAATCTATTCATGAACTTCTGAGCCGTTGTCCAAAAAACTTTTTAAAACGGACGTATACAAGACAAGATCTTGTGCACAATACGGGTATATTCCGAGCAAGGTCCGATAACCAAGACATCTTTCTTTAATAGAAAAACAGGATACTGAAGCAAATATTTGTATAGCAAACCTTTTCATCGACATATGTACATATATGTTTAGTAATAATAAATTGTTCAAAGATAAAAAGGACAAAACAATGCCCTTATCGACTGAGCAATATTTTTATGAACACGTGATAGGAATTAATGCAATTACAATCATCTTTGATAGGCCTCAATGCTTCGTTGGCGATACAAATACGGATTATAGCCACAAGTTAATAAGATCAGAGCAAATTTCAAAGCCAGCATTATGTAGCACCTTGATCATACTCAATTTAACCTAAATATAATGAGTAAAATAAATGATTAATATAAGTAAAATTTTGTAACAATTACTGATAAAATAATACCTGCTTATGAAATAATTGGAGCTTTGTGCCTGTCGACTTTAATGTGACACAGATTTTAATCAGATACAAATTATTCAGGAAATAACATAACAGAAAATTGATTGGAGCAAAACAACTAATAGCCACCTTCTTATCTTTGGGGCTGTTAAAAGTATTATTTGTATGTTAAATAAGACATAAATAATAAATAAAACTAGATTGAAACATACTAATGAGTATTCTTATTGTCAACCTGTGATAGTTGAGAATGTTTAAATTGTAAAACATTGTTTATTCATTGGCATAAATACTTCATGTCAAAATGTACCCTGCGGATATATACTTCATTTTATGAAATACCATCATCTGATAATAAAGTTGGCCATTGTATTACTTATCTTTACCATCATGACACAATACAACACAACTGTAACATAAGTACAGACAATTTGTAAAAGTTTATTCCTATGAAGGACTTACAAGAAATTAAAAATTATTTAATATAAATTTTTCCTCTAATTTTAAAATAAACGTTAAAGTATGTTTGAGTTTCTCCAAAAACTTTAAATCTCATATACTTTTTTTGTTTGAAAATAACATTCAAGTAATTAAATATTAAGATTCGCTACTTAAAACCTTTTTACTTAGTCTACGTACTGCACAGGGAGTGCATGATTAAATATTTATGCGATGCAAATCCTTAGCTTTCTCTAACTTTGAAAGCGACTTATCATTATTATCACTATTGTTTAACAAGTTACTAGAATGGATTTTAGTTTGTAATAAATATTAATATCACTCAGCACTACAACTATTTGATGAAAAATACTCGATACCTAAGAAGATTATACGTGTAATAACCATTAAAAAAAGGATAATTATTAACAACTACATTTGATTGAGACTCTAATCAAACAGGTGTATAATATATATAA
>DVQP01000533.1:0-21581 GCA_018231745.1 Danaus eresimus
ATTGTAATAATCTTATAAAGTCTAGCATCAGACGAACGGACTTAAAGGACTCCAACACTTATTACGGGTTATGCTTGACAAATTAAAAAAAAATATCGACGTCTTCATAAATTCTGAATAATGTAAGTACAAGTAAATATGAAACTGTTAATGGTATGAACTTAGGTAATAATTGAAATACGTGATTATGTATTCTGTTACATTTCATAGTATCGAAGAAGTTTGTATTAGTTTCCTTTGACATTGACGCATCTTTCAACTTGATGTAAGTAATCCTGGGAATAGTGAAAAATATTTTCAGACTAAACAAAAAAGCTGACAAATTAATGTGGGAATCAATACAAACTCACGAATCATATTTATCCCTTGTGTTACAATTTTGCTTTTTATTTTACTGAGCCATGAACCCTGTATAAATATATTTTATATTACGAAACTTGGTTTGATACAAAAAATCTATGCTTAGAAATAGGAATGAAAACTAGCGAGTTAAAGAAATATTGCTTTCATTTCCGTCCAGGTACCTAACTATAAAAATATCAATGTCGGAAAGTCGGTCCTAGAAATTAAAGCTAAAATATTACAATTATCGTTAAAAAGAGGTGAATAAACAATCCTTACTGACTAAAATATAACAGGTTCCAAATAAACATCTGATAGACAATGCGTACAAAGTGGGGTACAGTTCGCAATAAATCACAATAACGATTCGCTTGAAAACTAAAATGAACAAAAATACAGGAAAATGAAATTAGGGTAACAAGGTAGAGGCAAGTCCTGACTTACATTTTCTGGTCACGCGACAGCACGAATATTATGTCCTTCGAAAAACTTTCAGAATGACGTATTTTATTTAAATATAACTCGAAGAAAATAAACTATTGAGGTTATAAAAGTAACACAATGTATTGATGATTTTGTTTCAATATGTAGGTATTTAGTAAATAAGTTTTGTTTAAATAATGATTACGCATAATAATGTAGGAAAATCTTTTACAGCTCCTATTGTGTCTTCAGTTAATTACATTAGTGGGCTATTTAACGGACGTCATTTTTTTACTTTACTAATATTGTAAATGTTAATAGAAAAGGACAGATTAGTTTTGATGCTTCATAAAAAAATATGTTTGTATTTTGGGTCAGTAAAAAAAATATATATGCATATGTATATAATTAAAGGATATTGAGCACGTAGGCTTAATTCGATTTATACCATAGTACACAAACCAACTTCAAGTATCTTAAGCCCAATGAAAAATTTGTTGGATTATAATAAGATACTTATAAGTTAACATTCAGTCATGTTTAATTAAAAACAAGTAGATATTTTTCCTATTCACCTTCTACATTGAAAAATTAACTATTGTCAAGAACATGTGTTAATTTCTATTTTTATTATTAAAAAAATAAAAGAGCTCTTCCCTGTTGTTAGTGAATCAAGACACAAGGAAGAGGTACTTGTTAATTGATATGTAACTTAAAAACCAACTTATTTATTATTTAAACTTTTAAACGTTATATCAAACGAAAATACACTTATTGTTTTAAAATAATCCCGGTTAATAAGAAAAATCTTCTTAACCTATGAAAATAAAACAGAGTGTGCTACAACGTCGTGTTAGTTCCTGATATTTATCTTTTAAAATGACTGCAAAGAAGTGTCAGATTTCTTTAGATAGAGATTTACGTTAGTCAAATATTGCTTTCAGAATTTTAACTTTACTGAATAATTATTTGTCCTTCGTCCAAAATTACGAGCAAGAGGATTCTTAAAAATATTAAAGATAAATGTTTAATTTTGTACAATTTTAAAAGCAATAATTTCCTACTATTACTTACATTCTTTGATATAGTTGAGAAGCGTTATATTAAAATTTTACGCTATAATCAAAACTTAAATGTTTTTTCCATACCATTCCCACTCACTAAAGATTTATTGGGAAACTTTTATCTTTAAAAATAAATTAGGTCAAGTATTTTGTGTATTTCTTATATGTATAGTATTTAACGTTGAATTACTAATGAGAAAATTTTAGAACAGGAAGACAGTTTTGCAAAAAAATTTTTTAAAAAATGTAAAAAAATAATTAAGTAAGCATGCACATGGAATTGAAAAATAAAAACCTACAGTCATTGAAAAAAATTCAATGTTGCTTATCAAACGAAATAATATTAGGACTTATCGTAGACCATTCATAGATACATCAATGAACGAAATCATTGATCGTTTATACGGAGGAAGCTGAGGGCCACACAAGGCAACGGGTGCTAGTTATCTTAAATTATTGGACTTAATCTAAAACGACGGTCCTCGTTTGTAACTAAGAACAGCGGTGATATGTTTGAATGGGTTTTTCTTTTAGTTCTATAAGTTGGGAGCCGCATGACTTTGAACTTTCATATGGACTGGTTCAAGGCTCATTCAAAATCTTAAAAGTTCGTTATCTTTTTATTATGCTTGAGTTTTTATGAATGAAAAATATACTTTGTTTTCATTCATTTTTTTCTACTGAATTCATCCAATTGGATGAATTATGAGAAAGATTTGTTGTGGAAAATATAATCACATAGTATATAAAATTTATTAAGCGATTAAGTATCATGTATGTATGTACTAAATGTTTTGAATCTTATATATAAGTAATATTATTAATTTAGACTAGATTATTAATTTAGATTTTGTATGATGGTCTCATTATATCTTTGTAACTTGAAACCGAACTTGCACCATGACCTTCGATTTTAAGGCAAATCATGCTCAGTTATACTTCAATAGACATGTACTGGTATTTAGCTGGCCAAGTTTAAAACTTTCTATTAAACTTCTAGCTTTAACACGAAACTGAGGATGACGATAAATGAGATGTCAGTTGTGCGACCAATAAAAAGGCAGCAAAACTAACAATCTTGATTGGACAATACAAACTCTGCGTCCTGGCTCCATTAGCGAACGAGTAGGTGTCACGACTTAAGCTCAGAGCGCAGAGCACGGAATCAACGCTTTTTCTAGAAGTGCCTTCATAAAATAGAACACGCAAAAAACCAATATATGTAAATATTTGTTGTCTCAGTTATTTTAAACAAAATTACCATTAATTTAATTTGTTGTTTATTGATGAACTTTATTAATAATATTTTTTTTATACATATAGCCGTATCTAGTTTTAAAATGTCAATGGTTCTTAGTTCTGGCTTGCACGGATTTTATTATTTATACGCCAGAGACGTCGACAATGCCAACACATACAAATGAACCTTCATTTACAGAGAGTTATAGTGCACGGTCAGGACTTAGGAATTATATCTGTCTGTAATTACTAAAAGGCATTGATGTTTGAAAGACAACAATAAGGACTTCCATAATAAACTTTATGTTTTTGTTTACAGTATTGCCTATATTATTATGATTGTGCAATTGTTTTAAGGACCTTTCTTATGTGTTATATTTAAACTTGAAATTTTTACTCTCGAATTGCTACAGTCATATATATAAATATATAACTATAAACTTTATTTGGATTTTATTTTTACTCTATGGAAATTATGTTTTAATTATTGACTCTAAGTTTTTGGACTTTGAAACTGATATTTCAGTAACAAAAATAATGTTAAATATTAGTATTGTCGATAGTTTTGTAAGTATATAGTTTGTAAGTATATAAAAAGCTTCACGTTCATTAAAAATGTTGATAATATATTACTTAAAAGGTCTCAAATCTATCTTTCTAAATATATTTGTACCTACCGCTTAAAATATTTAAACCTACGATTATATAAAATCTGTGTTGTTTCACCTAGAATTGATGGAATGTTCTTTTTGAGAACCTGGAGGCTATGGTGCGTTACGTCCAAATTTGCAAATGGGATACTACTGGGATTGGACTAAAAAGAGGAGCTAATGAAAACTCTCATACAATTCATTGTCATCTGAAAACAATGCCACCTAAACTGTTTAATTTACATCCGAAACAGCTAAATAAAGGAAATAAAAAGGTGACATGCGCCGACACACCGAAAGCTAGACGTGTTCCGACCGCCACGGCCGCGCCGACGCAAAAAGAACGAATCATTAGGAGGCGCCACACGAGACCATTTAAAAGTATGAGAATATTTTCACAAAAAGCCTCACATTCAACTCCCGGCACATTCATTTTATGAGAACAATGAGTGATTTTTGTATTTCTCTTTAATTCTATGTCGATTTTATCCGCGTGGAGGCGAACCCCTGTGCTTGTCGCATCGTTGCGTCTTCGACTTTTTTCCATTGAAGCGCGGGCGTAAGCAGCGAACGTTGGTTTTGTTCTTGAGGTGCTAAATGTTTCCCCCCACTTGGATCTCTCACCTCACAACTAAATCTTTCACGGTTGTCTAGAAACTAACAAAACGGGACTGTCATAACGACTTCGGATGTATGATATCATCGGTAATGTGAGAACAATTTTGATAATTGTCATTAAAGGTGCTGATACATGCTGTAGATTAGAGGAACTCAAAAGCATCTTCTAAAGTAATCATCAAAGGTAATTGGTTGTTTATTTAAGGGGAATAATGAACCGCGTCAGTTTTTTGCCGTTGCAGCAGATCTATGACGGGCTCAACATATCGATGTCGGCATAATGTTGAGACAATGGGCTTCAAGACTTGTTTATTGAAACGATGGAGTTGTTTTGAAGTAAAATGTGTGCAAGAGGCGGCGTCTGTACCTTGGGAGCCAATAGAATAAGAGCGGTGAGTGGGAGGACCGAGTAACCAAGCATTAAGTTCACGAAGATGTCCAGAATGCCACTTGATGCTACCATACGATTCATTATAAATAATACGAGTTTGTTTATTTCTCTCAGATGGAATTAAACGTATTGATAGATTCAGTGCCATAATAATTGAGACGTAAATATTTTTTTCGATCCATCGATCTCAATTGTTACAGGTTTATGTAAATAGTTTTTAATGACGCTAATGAAGCGATTAGAGTTATTTTGTTGTTTTGATATTGTCTTTGATTGATTTCAGTAATAATAATGTTACACAATGTTTAAGTTTAAAATGTTCACTTTATTCTTGCTGGTAGCTAGAAGCTACGTAAATTAAAGGAGAAATTTGAAGCAAGATATCATTTTAGAATTAATTGGATATGCTTCACTAATAAATAAGTATAATGAAATTATGATAACCATTAAAATTCATTATGTCATTGAACGAGCGATCATATCTTTGATGCGATGCCAATAACAGCATCTATATTAAATAGTAATTAAAGTTTGTTATAATAATACATAATGTTAATCTTTTAGTTGAGATGATGCTATAGTTAGATGATGCAAAAGCTAATTTAACCATAATATTATATTACCTACAGCTTTTTTTTATATTAAGGTATACTTTTCCTTGAATCACTATCAGTCTCTAAATTGAAGAAAAAATATTAGAAATATAACAAACACTTAACAACAAATTATGGGTTTTGGTAATAAATTAAGTATAATTTCTTTGCATCAATTGTAAACATTAAAGGCCTTATAAACAACAGAACTTAACTCTTTTCACTACTAGCAATATCTGAACATACGTGTTACAATATTTTATATGGTAAAATGGTATTACAGTAACATTACAAATTTAATAATTACTTAGAGTAGCGCTTTAACAGAAGTATACTAAATTCATGAATTTAGATACTATCAGGGAACAGTATTAAAACTATGCAGAAAAAACAACTGAATTAATTTATTTTCTCCAGGTTCCGGAATTACATCTTGATCTCTCGTTTATTCTATAACGCTTTATTTCTGCAGAACAAATACCGAAAATAATGCTTAAGGAAGAGTTAAAAGCAATGGATAAGTTAAGGCCAACCTAGTATTGAAAATGTCTGAGCATTATTTCTGTTTTTCTGCGACCTCATTTTGACGTTATTATACTTAAAATTTAAAAAAAAGAACATGTAATTTACTTTTTTTTTATATCATCTTCATTCGATATAAATGTAGTCAGATTAAAATGATACTTCTTATGTATCTCTTATGCTAGTAGTTCAACTTTTGCGATTATAAAAAAAATTAAACATTTTTAAAAAGCCAAAGAGAGGTAGAACAATAGTTAAAGGTTGCTTGTAAGGATCAGACGCTATCGATCCAATAACTTAAGCGGATCATATGAGTTATATTCGCCTGAATAAAAACTGCCTTGTACTTGATATCTGAGACGCATAAATAAGCGGAGTAGCCAACATCGTCGATGGTTGATTAGCCAGTGGTTGCGTGACAACAGACTATTTGTTCGATCATTGTCTTACGCATACTGTCAAAACAGGGACAGAACTTTTTGCCAGTTTTGGCTATAAAGATGTTTATTTCAGTTACGATTTTTGTGATAAGCTTCCCTTTGAACAAAAATTTCTAAATGTCAGGCTTCTATTGAAGTATCTTATGGTTTATTGACTTACATTTAAAAAAAGAGAGTAGTTATACACCTTTAAAAGCAATGATTACCCGAAGAAAGGATATATCCCGAAAAAAAAAAAAAATAGCGAATAAATAAGAAATTACAATGTGATGGAAATAAATTTTGGTGAAATGTTTGGATGCAAATGACTAACTTTAGTTAGAATGGTGATATACTGACAGTTCTATCTAAAACATAAAACAAAGTGATGCTTAATTAGCTGGTTTGAGAAAATTACCTGAAATTAGCTGGGTGTTGCGTGACAACTCCTTATTTGCTGTTGAACAAACTTTTTTTTGCCATTTTACTGCACAAGAAAGCTTAAACCTGGTGGTATCACGGTTTGGTAATCACCTCTTGATCAATAAACTTCGTTAAGTCACCACTTTAAATAATAAAATTTAAAACCAATACTTAATATTTCTCTATATTTATTATAAACTTTTCCTTTATTTGAACTGTAACTGAATACTCAAATGTAATAAACACTTTTTTTTATACAACCTGGTATTTTCAATCACACGGCTGTTAATGAGTAAATCTCCCTCTTCTTTGTTATGTGGGTCTCTCTGCTTTAATACAATAATTGAAACCAATTTTTAATTTATTTACAAACCAAAATTTTTAAGAAAGGGAAATAAATGGGGTCGTATTTAATTTAGAAATAAATATTTGGAGTATGATGACCCGCGGATAAAAAGATGCCATTTGGAGCTGGTTTCACTGCCTTAACTTAATGAGATGTGGAGTGTAACAATGTCTAATTTATTTTATATTTGCTTTTTATTTAATTTATTCAGTGTGAGAGAAGTGGGAAGGTTCCCGATTCTTGTTACGATACGATAATCTTGGATTACAGGATGTTAGCGGAGGTTTAATTGGCACTGGCAATGCGTCCAGTTTTTGCTCCAGCCTTTTATTGCTGATCAACGAGATCTGTTTGATTGTACCTAGCGCGACCACCTGTTCCTTTTGGATTTTACATTAATTTTCAGATTTAAATTGGTTTATCTAAAGTGGCTGAAGTCGGTTCGTGTAAATAAAAATATAATAACTTCATTTAAATATATTTGACTACATTACTATGAAATATGCCTTAGTAAAATTCAAAGTATAAACAATAATAATAATAATAATATAAAAATTATGCCATATGGTCAACTCTATCTATACAATATTTCTAATTAACCAGATATCTTTCTTAAAATTCATTTAATGTTTTGTTATGATCATCTCCATTTGTATATAAAGGTGATGCAAAAAATTTAAAGCATGTGTCTAATGGGAAAAGCGTTAATTGGAAGAATATATCACTTTTTGTTCTAGAATCAGTCTATTCAACGGAGCTGACATTCTTACTACCATTCTGCGCCGACATGATATATGTAGGATGGGTTAGCTCCATCTCCCTTACTTAATACCAAAACGGTTATTTAAACACGGCACGAAATATATCTTTAAGCTATAATCTATCTTTTTTACTATAGTAAATATGTACATCTATACTTGTTCTGTTTGTTTTTTCACTTTTTTGTTTCATATATTTTTAAGTTTCCGATTTTGTCAGGGAACTTATTTGCTCGTCGGATTCACTTATTTAATTTTTATAAAGGTAATTATATAACAGAAATCATTGCAATTTTAAGGCAAGCCGTTAACATAACTTTAACAAGACTTATTTATTGTTCGCTAAAGAATTCGCAAACAAAATTTTATTGCACTCGAAAAGCATGCAATGCAAAGCGTGTTAAGAGTTTAGATCACTGAGCCTTAGGCTTCCATTGATCTTTTTGAATACGTAAGCCGAATTTTATTAATTTGTTCCTATTCTTAATGTAGCATTAATAAATTTTAAATTCAATTTATTTTATTTTTTACGAGTCTAAACAAAATTAAATTTAAAGAAATAAGACGTAAACTGACTATAGAAAATTGTGTCTTTAAAAAAACTGTAAAAAATGAATCTTTAATATTCTGACGCTAAACTACATCCTTAGCTGACCACATTTTACAAAAGCAATTGGGCTTACTGATAAATATTTACAACATCAGCTTAATTTAAAAATCGTTACGAGAAATGATGTCTAAAAATGTAGTTATTGAACAATATTTAAATTAGGATCATTCTTACAAATGATATCGAAAAAATATACTTTATTATTTAAATCATATCTTATAGGTCACGTTACACACGTTTTTTTATTTTGTTTTTTTTTTTTCGTATTTTAATATAATCTCTATTAATTGAAACCTATTGTGACTTCTTTTAACAAAAGAACCGTCAAATATATCAAAACTTAGAAAAGTATTCATACAAACAAATAAAAAAAATGACTCATATAAATAACAACCAAAACGGATTAAACAAAAATCAGCAAACAAAGCGATTCCTGCATTAAGATGAAATCAAAAGTGATCGTGACGACCCCAGCCATAACTCAGAGCAATCCTCTTCCATATTTCGCGACACTCGGACAATAGATTGGACAACAAAATCGAACGCCACAGATGCTTAAGCGCCTATAAATCATTGACATAGCGGAAGTGCGTGGACCGGTGCGCCCTGAGCCGCAATAAACGGTTACGCCAGTCTCCTGGCATTTTCGAAGCTATAGATAAATTAAATGCCAGCACACCCCGACGGGACGGACGCAGGAGCGCTAGGAATGTCCAAATAAATTTTTTGATAAACGCACCGGAAGCCCGAGTTATTACGTGACACTGCCCCCGTTCTGACGGTCATTGTTTTTCTCCGGCGGTATCCACGGAATTTAGAGAGACTATTCAAACGCGTATGCGGCGCTTTGAATCGATTAGATGGCTGCAGATAACTCGCGCCTAATAGGTCAGGTATGTGTCGGAATTAATCAAGCATCAAAGGACTGAGTGTAATCGAGCGCCAAACTGAACGGGTGCGTCGTATATCTAACTAATTAATGGATTCGCTAGAAACTTTCAACTCACAAAGGACACCGCTCTAAAAAATATCTTCGGCTTAGCAGATCCGAACATATGCCGTGGCGATTTGGGAATAAGGAGCAAATGTCTCCTTTCAAAAGCTGTGAAAATTCAAGCGGGTGACAACCCTCATAATCGATTTTGTTATCACTTTGCCATAAGCTCGGACTGTTGAACATTACTTTTTATCCCAATCAGATTAACATAAGGGGCAACGTGGGCTAATCAATTTTGTTAGCAAAGACTTTTACTACTGTATTTGATATGCGTGTGCTATAAAGTAATACCAATTTAAATATAGCCCATAAACAAAGAGTTGACGATGATAATTTAAGCACATAAAACAATTCTTTATCTGTAATCGTTGATTTTAGTGTGAAATGTGTTTTCAAAGACACCGTTTAGTAGACTAGAACGCGTGACTATAATACAAATTATGCATTTGGGAGACAAGTCGATTTTATTGCCGCGGAAGTGATGTCAATAAACCACTGTACCGTTTAATGTTCGAATCGTATAATATCTGATCGTTTCTTTCATGATATGCATCACGATCCGGCACGGAAGACACGAACGAGGGTTAAGTAAACGCTAATAATTTAGTCTTTAACAAATCATAATAGCATACATTTACAAAAGAGCTTCTTGAACAAAATTATGACAACGGAAGTGTAAAACATTCTCTATAACTAGTTTACGTAACCTTGTATTAGTTGATATTATTTTTTCTTTTTAATACATAGTAAGTTGCTTGTTTAAACCTGATATTTTATTCGTCGTAGTCATTTTTCTCCTATTTGTATAAACAGAAATCAACATTAACAGTGTTCATAGAAGTCTCATGAGGATCTTGGATATGTATACTACAAAGAAAAATATGATCTATCCACATATCAGTCGACATATATCACATAACCAATAATACACGATCACGCCCAAAAAATAAATGGTAAGCGACAGCAGGAACGCCTTGAGAGACTTAAAAAATATACTTCACACCTTATATTGAACAGAGAATAAATCGTACTTCCGTTAAGTGCCAATAAAAGTTGGAGTAAATCATAAAAGTATCAGTCGAGAAATGCCTATAACAAGTGTGTTATTGCGGAATAATTCAGTATAGAGGAGGGTGGGCTAAAGAATAGCTCCCCCAAGAACGGAGCGGGTTTTCAAGGAAATCCCCGCGCTGTATCAAAGCCTTCAATTATTTATCGGACCCGTGTCTACTTTTCATTTTACTCCTTTCAGTGGAAAATAAACAAGTTTCACGGGAATACGATACATGAAGGTGACCTGTTAACTATTGCCTCTTCGGTGACGTTGACAAATTGGATTGAACATTATAAATATATTAACGTCTCTGGTTTTCGGTTCCTTAATTATATACCTAATTCCATTACAATTTAATCGTTACATATATAATAAATGTAGTTATTTTTTGAAAGCATTATGTCTTGATGGAAGCTTAACTATTAATGTTCTGCAGCTCAGTAAAAATATCATTTACCAAATATGGCTGCTGAACGAGAGCTTCTCTTCAAGAATTTTTCCCACTATATAAAACGTTCCTCCATATGTTTTCCATCATTGACCATCTATACGCTTTAATAAAGTATATATCTTCAGGAATTCTGAATCCAACCTGACAGACTCCGAACTATTATTTATGGATTGGATTTTAAACGCAATTTCAAGTTTGTACATTATACGGACTACTCTAAGTGGTAACTTCAATAGCTATATAATGTTTAAACGTGACTTTTTATTAAAAAAATATATATATTTTTACAGTAGGTTTAATACTTCTTTGCTATTGTGATAGTTATTGCTCATTAATATTTTTTAATTACCCAAATAGATGATGGTAGTTAGTACTGGGATCATTAAAATCAATATCCGTTTTGATTTGATATACGAGTGAATCTAAAATGTAATTTATAGTTACAGTTGACAATAAAAAGTAGTTTCGGTAAATCGTAAAATGTATCTTTTCACGTGTAGTTTAAATCTTTAGTGGGCTGTAAATTACCAAAATAACTAATATTATATCTGTTGCACTTAAATAAATGCAATACTCGTACCATTTATTTACTATTAAAAGATATACAAGTATACAGAATTATAAATAATTATTTTATTATAATAATAATATATTATTTGAATTACAAAGTCTTGTCGACTTTTACATATTTTAGTAATTTGTATAATAGGTGTTCTATATTGACAAGGATTATGAATCTTTTCGGGCTAAATATAATTCATTCTAAATCTAAAAGATTTAATTTGTTCTAAAAGCAGAATATATTTTTCTTATTTTGAATTAAACAGAATTCTGACAATTATTATTTCGTATATTTTATACAACTAAAGCGAAATTGGACAACACATATCAGAGTTGGCGTAAAATAATGTTTTTTTCACAACTAAAATCATAATCTAAGTAAGTAAAATATACAGTAAGGATGGACTTAGATTATAAAACAACCTTGTCTTTGTTTCTAATACCTCAGTCATTCATTGTCGCATGGCATAGTTTGTATTGTTAAGTAATCTTCGATGAAAAAACAGTGGCCATCTTCAAGGCACCGCTCGAAAAAATCACTTAAATGTCTAATATCTTATGTACATCTCTCAAAAACACATTATATTTTTATGTTATTTTCTATGCAAATAGACTTTATAATAAGTAATCAAACATTAAAATTATTATAAAGAACGGCAACGGTTCCTATGATGAAAGTATCATATGTATTTATGACTTGTATCAATGTAATTGTTTCGTAAAAAAACACTGCTAAAATAGTAATTACCATTCGGTACTTCTATCAGTTTATGATATAATATTTACTCCAAATAAAAATTTACACCACAGTTGAATTGCTTTATAAGTAAAAATAAATTAATAAAGGGTAACTGTTTTCAAATACACTTTAAAAATAGAGACAAAATAAATTCGTTCCTCGTTTTCACGTCACTCCAGTAGGTATAACTGGGTGGTCAATACTGAGACATTGTGCAAAAAGTGATGATAATGACATAGACCATCGGCGCAAAGGGCGGTACGCGAAAGGAATTGCGATGGGATACGAGAACTAAGTATCTACTAGACAGGTAAAAGAATATTTATTAAATTTATAATTCCATTAAAATTCAATTTGAAAAAAAGTTTAACACAACATTGAATGCTACCGTTAATATATTCGTTAATTTATTAAAATCCATCAGAATTTCATCTTCTGATATTTCGATTCCTGGTCTGAAACTTTGTAGATCTATAGTGATATAAAATCCTAGTGATACTCAGTGGCATAGTGAAGAGGGGAGCTGGATACACTAACATCTCAGAGGGTCACGTAAAGTAACGATACCAAATTTCCGTTGTGCAAACTTAGCCTTATTGTGCCCAGGGAAATATGGTTACGAGAGAGCAAAAAAATAAAAATTTATACCCCAAATTACTCATCTTGTTACGTGTGTTACATTATAAATAATATGGTCACTTTATTATGTACTCCATAGACCTAGTTTAAGTTTTTTTTTCGGTTAATATTAAAATAATAAAACATAATTATAAATAAGTTACTTCAATAGCAACTATGATTTTTAAATTTAAAAAAATGCCTTGAATAACTTTGAAATATGCTACAATACTCCATACTAATACAACACAATACCGACTTCGAATTTACAAGTTGGACTAATTTGATTAATAGATTTTAAAACAAAATAAAATCAACACTTTAAAATTGGCCGTTAGAAATAGCCCCCGAGAAATCTCACTTTATAAGGCTTTAAAGATTATTTAGACTTTATAAAATTTCCCCCTTATTGTGAAGCCATCTGTGACAAAGGGCATCGAAAAGACATATTTTTTGATTTAACTCGTAAATTACTTCAATTCAATTGGTTTACGCTCGTGTGAGAATTAGGATATTTGAGTGGTTTGAAGGGTAACGTTACAAAAACATTATTTATAAAACTATTTGTTAGCTATTCCTTGTATATAATAATATGACTGGGTATGCTTAATGGTTCATAAAATTCAGTGCATTAATGATTTTCTATCCAGAAGAATATTATTATAATTGAACATTTAAAAATTTATATAAATAGACGTTTATTAAAAAAAAAAGAAACTTTATTTTTCATTTTATACGATACAGGGCGAGCTGTGGCACACATATAAATCCAAACCAATTTTTAAACAAACACGAGTAATTCGTGACAACCTATATATTAATAAAAAGTGTAATAAATTAATTCACATCTAATAATGTAAAGTTATAAAATTTTTCGTCATAATTCTGAACGGGGACAATGAACCTTATAGTTCCATTCATTAATTCGTCACGCGTCAGATGTAACTTTACTTTTTAAATTGAACTCATAACTTTATAAAATTATATCATCAACTTAAACGGCATGATTTAAGACGTTGACGTTTGTGATGTTTAATTTCTCGTTATTTAATGAATTATGGTTGTATTTGTATGTATTTATGTTTTTATTTACATTTTACTTACGTGTTAAAGTACAGTTTTTTTACTACAAAATAGGTGTGAGAAGATAAATTCTTGCATAACGCAATGTCATAATAATACTTTAATTTGAAACTATTCATGGTATTGATATTTCTTCACCCAATACATTTAATGAAACCAGGTAAAAATTGCATATTTCTAAACATTATAAGTGAATATTTTATATAAGTACTGCTACTACCAGCAAAAGATAGCTGTGGTGAGTTCTATATAAATTATGACCAAGACAAATATAAAGGATAAAAAGAGTTTGGACGATCGTGTCTCCCAAGTGGGAAGGGTTACGATATACACTTATAGGTTAGAATTGTTTTATAACTGCATTTTGTTTATGGAAAACATTGTACGATACGTGAAAAGGAAATTTAACTGATTTTATAAAACCAGAATATTGTCAGCACTCTGTGAATGCAGAATACTAAGATATGTTGGAACACTGTCTACTGAAGTTGATTACGATATTCAATAATAGGATAAACGTACGTCAATCAAAGACCCTTCAAATGGACTTGGATCGTCTAAACTGTTTCCCTACACAAAACCCCAAACCAAATTAAAATTATATTTCATAAATACAATATTTGCTTAACATATGTACCTACACTACGAATAAAAAGTTTAGTTATGTTTACCTGTTGTTTTTTGTATATTTGTTTTCGTAGAATTTTCTATCAGCCTCTTTGCTGATGACATGAGAATTAAAAAAAATATATTATAAAATTTAATTTTAGAGAGCTAAGATGTTCAACCAACTCTAATTGTTTCTTCGAAGCGACATGACCGTAACAGTAGCACCCTTTCACTGAAGATCGGCATGGAGACAATATTTCAGTGAGAGCCGGAAGTTCTAATTTCTCCTTCCCCCTTTTTCCTAATCCGGATTCGTAAATTCAATTCTCTATAGGGCGGCAAAGCATGTTAATCTTTATTGTAAATATTTATACATCAAAGATAGTAACTGACACCTATTTTATAGAAACGTATATTTGACCAAACATGTCTCACATTATAATCACCTATGTATATTTTCTATAAAAGGTTGTTTGTGAGTTTATGAAATCGTTATTGTTTAATTTGTGCTTGAAAAGTTTTACCAACATATGACGAAAAATTAACATGTACATATTTAGTCATGACCGACGATTAACACGAAGGAAACAAATAATTTGAAAAGTAAAAAATAAGAGAGTGAAACTAATGTTTAATATTCGTCATCGCTGTGGTGTAATACAATATTCGCTTTTTAAATTGGGGATAACACAACGAAAAAAAATAATTTCGCATAGAACTTATATGATCGGGACTTGTCATCTGTTAAAAAATTATTAACAAAATAATCGACTCTGAAGCAATTAAATCATTATTCATCAAGACGATATAGTATGAACACTGTTACCGTTTTTCTCACTTATCAATTTTAACTTTACTACATATTCTTAAGAATCACATTCGGTTGAACAGGTTTAGTAATTAAGTTAGTGATCTATCGCAGTGGCTAATAGGTCGTTATTTATAGGGGGGGTTGAAATCTAAGCTGTTATTACTTTTGTAATAACAACTGTTATTTTCCCGTCGGCGAGCGTTACTTATACTGAGGTGTTTATTATTTAATTACATGTTTATGAATAGTTTGAAATAGTCTTGTCTAGATGTGTTTTAGCACTAGTTTCAAAACTATTTGAAAAAACTATATATTTTTAAATATACATTTTGAAGCAAAGAAGCAATAGCATGTTTAATGGACTCCTTACTAATATACTGCCAAACAGCGGTGTAAAATAAGTTCACACTGTCTTTGCGGCAATACATACATTAAAATGACAAATTGTGGAACCCATTTAAGCAAGAACATAGTGGGTTAGCTTTGTGCCCTCACTACATAACTTACAAATTTCAAGTCGAGTAATATTTAAGTAAACATATAATAAGGCATTGTAATTAGAAACTAAAGAATATGTTCATTTTAACTTAGCATTGCCTTGATTTGTTTTATTGTTGTTAAAAGGTAACAAAAAATGGATTATTGCAATGTAACTCATTTGGAATTTTTGAACTATACTTTATTTAGAATTATTTGTTAGGTAAAACTATTGCTTATTAGATAAAAATTAAGATAAACAAAGGAAAAGTTGTCTTCTTCCTCCTTTGTGTGATACGGTAATGCTGGTCCATTTATGTACAAACTACTTTAGATGAAATATTGTGATAGAGCATATTATGCTTATGATTTCTCTTATCAATAAGTTAAATTATATATTATATAGTAAATTTCAAATAAGAAAGCTTTACATGATGCTTTTAAAAAAAATAGTGATTCAACTAATTAATGTCCGTTTTGACAAACTCTGTGTATAGTAGTTATACTTTTTCTTGTTATTCTTAAAAATATATCATAAAATTTTAATGTTTCGAACGTCTTTACGCTGACATCGGCGCAAGCATATATCCGATTTTTATTTCGAACCATAAAAAAGGTTTTTATGTTTGAATAAAAATGAAAATATTTGTTTAGTTTTGTTTAGAATTACTTAATGTTCAATATAATTCTTTTCACAGGGACAACTAAAACGTATAAGATTATAATCCTAAACATTAACAAGCGCTTAGCTGACGAGTAAAAATTTATTAAGTTAATAAGCCTGTATTTCATAAGTGTATTTCAAATAAAATTCATTTAATAACTAGGTTTTCTTAGGTCAAAAAAATTTGTATGATTTTATTCTAGAACTGATGTTGAAAGTAGAAAAACACGGATAGTTGTAGACAAACACGGATTGATAGTAATAACAGTCTATTCAACATATCATTTTTATAACGAAAAAAAAGTAAGAGAAAAAGTCTCGAAACATAATTAAAATCTTCAGAAGCTCTTTTACATAAAGTTCCTACAAAGTATTAAAATGAGGCGAAAAATAAATGAAATCTGGTAGCAATTTTAATATCACCAGCAATCTGCATTCGCCGAGCTTTATTAAAACTATGGAACAAACAGGCGATGCTATGAACTCTTGCAAATTGCTTGAAGCTGGGGATGCAGCGTTTTACAAGAACCTGCGCCGATATAGTTCCGCCGACTCTCTTAAGGCTAAGAGCTGACGCACTTTTAATATTATTACATTTTAAAAAGATCCAAATTCAATTATCTTCTTTTTTATTTTAAATGATTATGATTTAAAAAATTCTCAAGAATTCCGTCTTTTATGATTTCTATGCACCGATTTTTTTTATTTTCTGTATTTGTATTATTTAATATTGTAAAAAATATGTTGTAATGTACAGATTTGCTACATATTATTGTATTTCTATGACTTTAAAATTACTACAATGAGTACTCACATGCATAGCAAAGGACATACAAAGAAATTTATTCACCTATTTTATATTCATTTTATAATTTGCTCAATGTTGTTATTAAACATTTAATTGAGTTATTATAGATAGTAAGCTAGTTAATAAACTAAATAATAAATTTAGATAACAAATAGCAGCCTGATGAAATCCATTGTGATATTAGAAAATATCCAATTAGTGTTAGCCGAGCTTTAAACAAAGAACGGCAGAACCGACGAGAGCTTGCGAACAAAACTATGCGGCGGCGTATAATAGCAAGAGATGTGGCTCCGGTTTGCCTCCCCGCGGTACAACCCGCACCTAGCTACAGGCAAGCAGCAATCTCCCACTTGCACTATGTAGCTACTAACAACACAATCTCAACGCATGATAAAATTGTTAGAAAGACATGATATCGATTTTGTTCCAACTTATCGTTGATATATTTTATACAAGACGTCTTGTTACAATAGATACGTTTATTTTATTTACTATTCGTCTTTCTATTAGTGAAATTTGTAGGATAATATTTACGAAGTATTTCAATTGTAACAATTTCTTTTAAATTATTTGACCACTTCCCAAAAACCAAAAAAGTAAAAACACCACATAAGTTTCCTGTCAAAAGTTATTTCATACTTTCTTAATCATTAGTGTTTAAATTGACCATCATTTGAAAAGATTGATTGGCGTCAAGATTTTCTTTTATCTACGCTACTAAAACGTATCTCCGTATTCTTGTTGCTTCGTTAGTGTGCGATCAGATCACAATTTTGTTGTAAAGATTATGTCCTAAAGAAATTCTCATCCGGTCTTTGGTCGTCTACGGTACATGAGATTCCGGGTCTATACAAATCCCATGATATATATTAAGAGCTTGTACCTACAACATCATCTTTTTTCGTTTATATTGATTTAGTGCATTTAGGAAATTATAAAGGTTATTTTTTAACTTTCGTCTGTAGGTTGAAAGATGTTTATTTTTTTTTTCTTTTATACATTTTTAACAACATACTTTACAGCAGTCAGGTGCGTTATAATGTATAATGATAATGACAATTTATAATGAAATATACATATCTCACGACCTGTATTTATTTTGTAAAACGGTGTATGCACCAATATAGGTAGACATTGGTCCTCCGATGTTGAACATGTCGCTCCTATCTGTTTCGATGCATTTGTCGTTTAAACACCAACCTGTAATAAATCAGACTCATTTATGCACCGCAGTTAACGCCATATCTCATCTAAATATAAAAAGTAATTTCAACCTTATTTCTATTATTATTAAAACGAGTTTGCTTTATCAAATTCTTAACTATCTTACCTGCTTGTCTGAAATAATTTAAGCCTATCTCGAGTCCACTACGAACAGTCTTCATTCAATACTTTAAATGAGATTCTTATCGAGCGTCCTTAAATAGATTAGTAGATTAATGATGTCTGTAATAATTAATAATGGATTGTGAGTTTTACAACAACAATAAAAGTGGTTCGGTCTCCGTCGTAAACTGCGCCTTGCATTTTGCGTTTTGAATCCTTCAACTTTTACGATCCGTCAATACGTTCCACATATATATTTACTTCCTCTTAATTACATTGGTATTATGGTCTCGGTTTATGGACATTTTTTGTGTGATTAAAGCTTGTAAGGTCTTTAGCTATAAAGCTGATGATACAATAACGGGCCTGTGGCTTGCAATCTTGTACTGTTTTAGAGTTTAAATAAAGATGGATTAACAAGTTGATACTAAAATCAAACGTGAAATTTAAAAAAATGTCGATGTATGTTGTAAATATTTTTACATAAAAAGTATGAAAGTCACACGTAGCTAACCATAATGGGTTTTTTTATTATTATTAACGATATTTCACATATACAATTAGAACAAAAAGTCTTGAATATTACTAAAGAAAGGATCGCTGCAACGAAGGCCCATGTTTGCACCCACTTATCTTTTTATCAACTTAATTGAAATCCATACAAGAATCATTGAGATTGATCTAATCAAATGAGTCAGTAAAAAATAACGAACAAGCCCGAACGCATCTCGGTCAACGTACAAGCTTTAAAAACTTAAGTCCTTTTTGGAAAAGAAAAAAGAATGCTCCTAATTGATGCGTCGTCTTTGTTTAGTTTAATTCTAACATGCTTTTCCCATTAAAGTGGTCAGGAATCGAGCTCGTGTTGGAGATAAGAGTGACTCTTTTACTCCTTACACGTTATAATATTATAAAGCTGGGCCAACCCTCCATGCTTTTAACCCTAGTTTAACTCGCGTCGCCGCTCGCCACACAAGAGAACAAATAAGTATAACACGCCGCGCGGCGTTCAGCTCCGTCGCGTTTTTACATTGTCGTCGTCCCTTGGGTGCCGAGTATTGAGAATCGATATGTTTGCTAAGTGCTTAAGTGCTTGCAGGGGACTGCGTTTCACTGATGAATAACCAATGCAAATTTATTAGTGTACTCGCATTTATGTGCGTTTTAAAACATTGCAGTTTATTTTCTCGGTGGGGCATTGGAACCTCTAATGTTTGTTTTAAATTAATTAGTATTAATAAAATTTCATTTATGGGTACAGGTTTTGTAATTATATTTTCATAACGTGTTAAAGTATTTCTATATTAAAATTAATATTTTTAAATAACATTATACGTAAATTGAATGCTTTAAATATTTTGTCACTATAATGTAAAATTTTAAAGCTTATTAGTCAATTTTTTATACGCTAGTCGGTATTATATCGATGGCACCGGTCCAATCCGTAACGTGAAGACGGCATGGCACCTTGAAACTTTGCTGGATAATCTTCGTTTTTCGTGTATTAACATGAGGACGTGTGTCCGGTCGCACGATGCAGGATCCACACCCACTCGTTTATCAGCTACGGTCAATGTTCGATAATTTTATTACAAAAGTTTTGTCAAATTACTTAAGCCTTTAAATTAAATGATACTTACAACTTTTGATATTAAGAATGAATTAGTGTCCAATATTTTATACGTGCTTATATTAAATAAGTATAAGGTATTTAACTTAAATGAAATAATATTAAGTTACTAAAACGTTTTACAAAAATATTTTAACAGTTAAATAATATAAAAAATAAGTATAATACAACGTACATAAATCATATATTATGCGATCTACAATCCCCACAAACGTCATGAACAATTGTCAAAGGAAATCCTATTCAAAACAACTCCCAAAATCCCCCAATTCAGGAAAATTGTAAACAAAAGTATCATATAAGTTTATTAATTACACGACCCTCCTTGAGCCCCCATGAATATTAATTACTGCATAGAACTCAAGAAGGGAAACTTTGGCAAAGAGGTTTATAATTTAAGAAGAAACATCTATGTTTCGAAACGAAATGTGCGAAGATATATACACTCGAAAAGTTACTTTACTTGTTTGATTTAGAGTTTATATTTATATAAATATATCTCCGGTTGCGTGAAGAAAGCGAAAAGTCAATGGGTGTTCGGGGCTAGAGGCCACGCCTTAAGAAATAACACCTATTTTGAATTATTAAGATTGTATTATACTAATGAACGTTACTTAATAATTAGTTTACCTAAAAAAATATTCGCACTATCAAATACTTTCATTTGCAATTAGAAAATAAATTTAAAATATCGTTTGTTGATGTAGGAGATAATGAGCAGATCCCGAGAGTAACCGATTATTATCAAACTCGGCCACCCACAAAGATAGCAACGTGCGCGGTACATAACTACAATACGACGAAAGACTAAATAAAAATTGTACTTGCTGAAACAGTATAGAGTTTTAAACAAAAACATTAAAATGAAATAATAATTTCCTTTACTACTCGAACGCCACGTGTATTTCGAGTAAATCAAAGGGTATGTAAAGTACTCAAAAGAGAAACATTCATGTAATGGACAAAAGCCTGCAGGCATTTGGTGAACATTTAGTTACGTAAGTCACTTCAAAAACGCTTCAGGCCTACAAGTAGATCAACCAAAGGGAGAAGGTGCGGTCCAAATGAAACAAAACATTATATAAAACGAACGTCGCCCTTGTAAAACAAACCTACACCCGTAAAATTACGATTGTTTTTCCTCTGTATATTGTATTGCTCTGTTTGTTTACAAACCGAATACGCACAAATACCTACCCATTAAGTTTAACATGGACTTTTTTACAAAACACTCCATAGATTCTCTTCTAGACGATGTTCAGAAGCTTGTTTCATTACAATAGAATCCAGTGTACCGGTCAAATTATATGTATGAACGTATGCTTTTTAATTTTAATTGCTGTAACTTCTTTTTA
>DVQP01000534.1:0-21576 GCA_018231745.1 Danaus eresimus
TATATATATATATAATGATAAAAAAGTTGCATGTATAGCTAATTATACAATTAGCTTATGCAACTTTTTATAGATAGATTTATTATAGATACCTATAGCAATCTTTAGCTTCGTGTATGTGAATAAGCACTACAGACCTAACACTTATAACAAGTAAACCTACATCGTTATATTCTTACTTACATACTTCCGTAACCTAACACAAAACTTAATACTCGATTATGGTGCTCATAGATATATTTATGAATTCATTTAATTTATGATTTTGCAAAATTGGTAAAGAAGCCCTCTACCCTTCTATTGTACATCTATCACAGACCATTTAACTAAGTTTTGTAATTAAGAGAAATTTACAAAAGAATAATATTTTTTTAATACATATGGGTTATTAAAACGGTAGCTTCGTTTAACTATAATCTAGTACTTAACAATGTTCGTGAAAAATGATTACTATTTACAGATTCAAACATGTTAATAAATTCACTGATTCCACGCTAATATTTTTGAAATATCCAGCAATATTCAAAAGAAATTCTCGTATAAGGCGTATTAGGAAGCTCTGAAAAACTCCAGGTGTTCTAATCTGCATAAAAAACCGTTAGTGAATGAGTAATCTTTACACACAAAATAACAACCAGTGAAGTAGGAATTGGAAGATTTACAACTTAAGAAAAATAACACTCCCCTGAAGGAGATTTATTCAGTGAATATTACAATAAATAAAATGAATTATAATTTATATCCATGATACCGAATATTTATAGCGGTACCATATTATATAATTCTCTTAACATAGCGCTGAAATACGAAACGTCAATCTGTCAATGTCATATTTTACAATTTGTTTACAAAATGTCAATAAAAGTGGGTGAATCTTAAAATACTATTTACAAAATGACCGCTACGGAGTTAGAGAATACTACAAAAACTTTTAAATTTTGTTTTCCAACATGCACGAACGAAGATCTGTTGTTCAAATTAGAAGTACCAGTGGAGATACCTTACCCAGGCTCAACGAGGGAACTGGTGCAAAGAATAATAAAAATGTTCCACATTCCAGTATATTTGGAAGACGGTAAAAATTAAATAAGCAGTATACTTTAGGATGAAAACTTTTATTTATGAATAATGACACAAAAGACAATATTAGTTATATACGCAAAAGATATTGTTTACACATATTTATTACAAATAGTGTTTTTCAGAGCTCAATGAGAAACTGGCTGATTTTGTATCAGAAGAAACAAAAAGTTTTCACCACAATCGTGATGCTTCACTGATAGACCAATTGAAGAACAATGAATTAGATTTAGAAGGTATTATCAAGAATTGGGAAAAGCAATTTAAAAATGTAGTTGACTTTGCTGAACAGAAGGGATCTTCAGACGAGGAGGTATTTGCTGCAGCTTATCACAAGCTGGTGCACTCCCCGGCCCTGGAGACTATACTACAAGTAGAGAGTGCTTATGCTAAGACTGTCATGGACATGATTCAGAACAGAGATGATGACATCAGGAAGCTAACAAAGAGGTATACAAGTCCACAGTGACACATATTATAAATGAAATTCCACAATCATAAGTTTAGATATGATCCTTTAGATTAAAACTACTGAAGATGTAGTAAATAAAATACTATGGTCCATTTATTATGTAGGATCATTAACAGTAATTTAATTTTCATGTATCATTATGAAGGCAAACGGAAGAAATGGAAGAGAAAATCCGCCTTCTGAATACTTCCACTACAGAAGAGGAAATCAATACATTAGCAGCTAAGCATTTTGAAGCTCAGAGCCTCGCAACAGGTCGGTGGGACTCACAGCTGGATGCCTTGAAACACACACAGAGAGCAGAGCACCGCACCTGGCTCATGAATGCTATCAATGAATATCAGACCGAGGAGAAAATTACTCCCAGGTTAATGACATTGTAATCAAATTTTATGCTAAAACAATATAGATGGTATCAAACAAAAATAAAAACCACTTGTTTGTTAAATGTTTTTTGAATATAGTAAATATAACGGTTTAAATTAAAAATCTCATATATATTAACTAAATTTTTGTGATGAAGATTCCAGTTCTCAACCCTTAATATTTATAATTATTGTAACAAAATTTGAGAGCAAGTGTTTATTCAGAAAAGATGAGTGATACATCATTAATAAGGTGTTTCACCTCCAGCAACTCGCCCCTGTGCTCGTACGCGACTCTGCCGCCCGCGCCCGCCGCCCTGCTGGAGGAGAGCTTCACCATACACCTCGGCTCTCAACTCAAACAGACACACAACATCAGGCTCGTATGCGCCGACATGTTAGACCTGTGCGCGCGAGACTGGACCGACGGGTGAGGCCCCCAAGCTTGCATCAATATCTCTTGCTAACTTCACAATTTTTGGGGTGTGAGAGAATTTAATGAACACGTTAGACATTGCGTCGAGGCCCCAGGTAGCAACGTCTATAGTAGTCCTGCGAGTTCGTACAAAATACAATTGTTGTACTGTGTTCGCCTTGGAGCTACCCGGGACTTTGAATAAATTATAATCTGTCTTACGATGTCTAAGCCGAAACTTAGTCCCTGTGAAGTTCCATCTGAGTCCTTTATTAATTTCTTGCGTCCAAGATCAACAAGCACCCTACCTTTTGCCTTTAAATAATACTCGCTTTTGCCCGCGACTTAGTCCGCTTAAATTTCTGAATTAGTAATATATAGCTTTAGCCCCCGACTTACTCATCGTGGTTGGTGGTTATAATGCTGCCGTATGTCGTGTAAAATGTGAATTACTTGAGAATATGTGATACGATTAATTTAATAATCTTCCAAATTTTCGCTATAAAAAGTAGTCTATGTTCTTTCATTTCTAATAGTGTCTAAATACAAAGTTTCACTGTTTTATGTTCAAAAATAACAATTTCTCTTATAAACACTCAGCCCTTCTTTTTAACCATTCTCCCCTATATTTTTGCAATACAAAGCAGTGTACGTTGTTCCTCAGGGTCTTATCTGTCTCTGTACCAAATTATATCAAAATCGATTTACTAGTTTAGGCGTGAAGCGTTACAGACAGACAGACAGAGTTACTTCCGCATTTATAATATTAGTATGGATTAGCGGGTTCTATGAGCCAACTCTCGCATAAGCTCCAGGTGAAGCTGTATATATACATTGTTATATGCAGTGGCCTGTCCCTGAGCCTATACTCGAGCGAGTTGTCGGGGGCGGTGGTGGTGTGCGAGGGCCGGCCGTCCCGCTCACCCTTGACCAGTCTGCCGCGAGTCACCGACCATCACTTCCCCGACCTGCACGACCAGCTGAGACGCATAGAAGAAGTCGTCGCCGACCCGGTGAGTTAACAAGTAATTTAAAAAATTACTTGGAAAAACAAATCTCACTTGAGTAGTCGTTCGCTTCACGTTTCCTGGCTTCCCAGGAAACGTAGCCAGGTGACCTTTTATATGACGGCGCCATAAGAGATATTGTCATGTCTTAGCGTTACGGAGTGAACTGGCCTCAGATATTCATATTCACCATACACCTCGGTAATCATTTACAAATACTTAAAAGCAGATCATACTTCTCAACATCACAAGGTTCGAATTCATAACATGTTGCCAAATATAAATTATAATTTATATATAATTTTAAGCCCGGCGAGGTCCAGGAAATGAAAGACGAGAGAAATCACTAATAATATCTTTATATTAAAAAGCACTAATTAAAATCGCATTCACCTCACGAGTGGCCGAGTCGAGGCCGCGGTAATGTTAATTTATGTGTGTCCGGAAGGCGGAGGCGCGCAACAGGGGCCGCGGGCAGCGCGAGGGGCGGCGGCGCGCGCTGCGGGCGGGGGACGTGTTCGTGACGAGGCACAGCAACCTCTCCCAGCACGTGGTGTTCCACCTGGTGGCGGACGAGGACGAGCTGCGCTCGGCCGAGCTGAGCTCGCGGCACCGCGCCGTGCTGGGGCTGCGCGAGGTGTTGCTCGCGGCGCAGCGGAACGACGTGGCCAGCGTGGCGCTGCCGCTGCTGCTGAGGCGTGAGCTGGGCGAGGACGCCACGGCCGCCTGGTGCCTGCGCCGCGCCGAGCTCGTGCTCAAATGCGTCAAGGGGTTCGTGTTGGAGGCGAGCGCGGCGGGCGGCGCACGCCTGAGGACGCTCACGGCCGCCGTGCCGCGGGAGGCGCGCGCCCTGTTCCCCGCCCTGGCCGCGCTGCTACCCGCGGTGTTCCGCGTCGCCGGACCGCTCCGGCCGAGACTACCCTCGCACGAAGCGCCCCGGCCTAGAGTCTAGTGACGCACGGCTACGGCGAGACGCTGAACGTCCCACTAGATTACCGCCTCTTGCGGTTTACAGAGCGACTTGCAATATAATAAAAAGTGTATAAAAATTTTAATCATGATGGTTAATCGAACAATGATTGTATAATTATCTATGTAAACATTATTAACTGCTCCTCGCACGGCACCGCGTGGCGTGGCGTGGCGTGGCGTGGCGTGGCCACCCGCTTCACTGCCTGTCCCTGTCCATCCTCGCGTGCTCATCGTATAACAACATTAACCCTAACGCCTGCTCTCATATTAAAATATACTTTGTACGAACTCTTATAATAAAATTCCTATCAAAGGATATAACTACGTTAAAAAACTAGACTATTCTAAAAAGATGTCTTCGCCGAGTTTAAATCGATGTATCTGTAATGAAGAAGAATCTGAATTTATAAGCAAGCAATCGTTTGAGATATTTTGTCAGAGAGTGATACATTTTCATGATTATCTATTACCTGGAGTGAAGATATGACATGAGCTAACGACGTCTGGGCCGCTCGGGAACTGGAAGCAGAGTAAGTAGATTACAGATGATGAATTGTGATCTTTTGAATAAACGTTTATATGAAGTATTGTTGTGTTATTATACCTGGAGCTGCGACTCGGCCGGTGCGGCGTCTCTTACTGCCCACGGACGGTTCTGGAAGAACACATTAAGGATTAAGGCCGTTGCGAGAATGGTTTATCTTGGAATGTGAACAGGAGCGGTCTCGGAGTGTGGTGGCGAGTTGGACAGGTGGTACCTTCCTGGGTGTCGTCTTGTCCCGCGAGCCGCTTGCGGCGCGGCTCCTGGCCCGGGTCCGCTGCCTGTGGACACAGTGATACACTTCGTTAGCGCAATGTCACAAGAGATCCTTTAACTCATTAGCGATACTTCGAATGGTTTTAGGAGAAAATAACAAAAAATAACCAAAGTGTTAGTCAACACGCCGAGTCCCTCACCTTCTTGTTTGTGTCATGTTTATTTCCGTCTCCCATAACCCTCGTCCTCGTGGTCCTCCCCCGTTTCTGTCCATCACTATCGGCCGCTCTCCTGCTCGTAGTCTTCTTGTTCTTCGTCTCTCTTTGTCCATTTCGCTCCGCGTCACTCTTCTTCGTATCATCAATATCTTTAATTCCTCTCCTACTTCTCCTAACTCCCGTATCTCGGTCACTATGTTCCTCTCTCTTCTCTGATCGTGTCCTCGTCCTTGAGCTCGGTGCTACTATACCAACTTTCTTTCCTTTTGTATCTCTATCCGTGTCTACTGCCGTACCTTTTCTGCTTCTGGTACTTTTCTTTGGTACATTTTCAGTGTCAGAACATTGTTCCTTCAGAGTCCTCTTATTACTTCGTGTTACTGTTTCACTTCCTGTATCTTTTGGTTTCCGCCCCCGCCTCCTCACGGTGCCCTCCACTGCTTCATCTTCTACTTTAGCATTATTTTCGGGAGCTGCCTTTCTTCGTCGTTTCGGCCCAGTGGTCTCTGCTTGTACGCTCTCTTTCGCGGTGACGGGTTTCTTGGCCTTGTTAGTGTTCATTAGCATTATATTATTCTTAACGGCTTTCGTAGATCGGGTTTCTTTTAAAGTTTCTTTCTTAAGATTTGCATTTCTCGTTCTCTTAGGCTTTTCTTCTTCCATGTTAGCAGTTTTGTTTTTTTCACTGCACTGTCGCTTTGCTTGTTTCTTGACGGGCGATGGCTTACTCACCACGACACTGACCTTCGCCACTCTAGCTCTAGTCTTCTTCGGTGTCACTGCCACTTGTTTTTTCTGTCGTGTAGACCTCAAAACCTTTGGGCTCGCGTCTTGTCTCTTCTCCGCAGCAAGCGTTCTTTGCCTCGACACTGAAGTACCACCTTTAAACCGAGTTCGCTTTGATGACGCTTTTCCCAAATCGTCCTCCGCCGCCTCGGGCAGGCTCACTCTGAGGTTCTTCGGATTCAGCGCTTCTGTATGAGGCTGCAATGTTCTGTAAAGGAAACACATACCAACGTATAGCTCGGGCTTAGGACCCAGTGTAGTGTAGTGTATGCAATGTTGGTTGTTAATATTTACCGTGTGTCGTCGAGCGCTATGGGTGACACTCTTCCCAACTCAGACGCGTTGAGAGTGTGCTCTCGACCTTTGACGGGTGTGGAGTGTAGTACGGGCCGCTTCTTGAGAGGCAGCAGCTCGCCTCCTAGCCGGCCGTCCCCTCCCGCCGGAAAGTCGCGCGCCACCAGCGACCTTTTCTTGATGGGCAGCTTGCGGGCGCTGTATAGCTCTGAAGCGGACTTTTGACGTCCATTAGACTGATTTTTTATTGATATTGTATTACGGCTCCTGGAAGCCGCCAGCGGCGTCCGTCCCTCTACAGTGTCTATGGTCAGTTTCCGTAGTTCTCTGGCAGATTTGGAAGCCTCCGCGTCCGTGGTACGAGCACGCTTCTTCAGTTCCTTCTCGAGCCAGGCCTCCACATTGTCGGTAATCGGTCCGATGGAATCATGTAAGGACTTCGCGGATCGCGTTTCATTCTTTTTTCGTTTGTCTATTTTGCTGCAACTGTTGGCCTTAGTGTAGTCCCGTAGGCGCGGTCGCCCCAGTAGCTGGTCGAAGGTGGTATCGAGACTCTCGGGCTCATGGAACAGTTCCTCGACTCCGCTCACATCACTGGTGTTGTTCCTGGAGTACTGTTCCCGATACAGTTGCTTCACACCTCTCACGTCCGATAAATTACTTCTCGGCGAATTCGCTCTCATGATGTTTTTCACGCCACATATGTCACGCAGGTCGTTGCGAGGACTCTTTCTGTAAAGGTCCTTCACTCCCCGAACGTCCTCTAAGGCGTTTGTTGAGGTTTGGAATAAAGTCTTCACACCAGATATTCTTCTCAAGTCGTCATTCGGTGATTTGGCGAAAACCTCTTTGACTCTCACATCGCTCAATCTATTTCTCGGTGATTTACCGAATATTTTTTTTACACCGGACACGTTACACAGGTCATTGTTGATAGACTTCCTTGCCCTAGGGGTTCGTAGAATATTCTTAACTCCTCGAACATTACGCAAATCATTATCGGGTGTATTCTTTGCAAACAATCTTTTGATTCCGACGAGGTTGGGACTGTCGCTAGGCGAGCTCAGTGGACTGACGAACAGTTCCGGAGTGAACGCTTGAGATTGATCGGCAAATGAATCGTCGGGAGTTCTCCCAGCCCCTGCTATAGTGTGTCGGGTTTGCTTGGCCGGCACATCGTCGTCGAACAATTGCTTCTTTGAAAACTCGGTCATGCTTTGCGAAAGTTTCCGCTTGACCGGGCTGTTAAACAATTCTTTAACTAAGTCAGAGTCGTCAAGATCGTCTATTAGAGAGCGTTTTGATTGCGGCTTTTTGGCCGTTGAATGTTTATTTTTTACTCCTTCTTGTAACAATTTGACTGCACTCTTAGGCGTGGCCGCCTGTTCGGCGTCTTGCGATGTGCGGATTGCACTTAGAGAAATCCAAGAAGCTTTTCTGGCTCGCAAAGACCTCCTTTGAGTCAAGTTTAATGATTTAGATTTAACACTGAGTCTAGATCTTCGCGGTCGCCTGAAGACTGCTCCTGTAGTGTTTCTCTTCGATTTTTTAAAGTTTTTCAAGGAATTGGAGTTCTGAACGACATAACTCTGCTCTAAAAGGCTTTGAATGCTTAGAATTGGAGTCTCGACATCTTGTGGACTGAATCTGTTCTCTGGAGTTACAGTACCCGGAGTGGGACTGTCCGACGGCGACACTGTGATACAAATATTCTTTCTCACTATTGGACTCGACACACTTTTATTAGACCGCCTTGAAGATTTAGGAGAAGAATCTTCGTTTTCGTGTTCCACCACGAGCAGGACATCGCTGTCGTTGATACGGGACCTGCTGCGCGAGGGTCGCGACTTCCGCGTACTATTCAACGATACGTTCTGACCATTTTCTGGAGTGGTTATAGATGTCGATCTGTTGCTCGTACAAGATGTTGTGGACAAAGTTTTGTCTGTAATTTCACAAACTTTCGTTTTCGGTGATAATAAAGTTTTCTTCATGTAAGGCGTACTGGAACCCAACAGGGAAGGCTTAGTGGACCTCGTCCTTCTGGTGGCGACTGTTCGAGGAGTTCCGAACGATGCTTTACTATCAGAGTCAATAGAGGTGTATACAGATGACCCGGAGTCATTTGAATCTATGGTCACCAGGTCCACTATGGAATACGTTTCCGTGTCTCGATGTGAGCGCGGACTGAGACCGTCCGTCGTGAGGGAGGTGATCGTAGTGCTGTAGCTCTCGTCTGAAACACTTTTCGTGGTTCTTCCCGAATATCGTGAACTCGATTTGTCCAACGCCTTCTGAACGATAATACTTCCTCTAAAAGATTGTTTGGCCCGCGGCGACTGTGCCGCCTGCGCACTGGGTTCAGACACAGCAGTCATCATGGGAGACCCCAGAGTTTTTTCTATAATCCGACTGCTTCTCGAATGTATAGTTTTTTTCGGGGAGGGTGACTGCGTGCTCGAGGTGTCCGAGTAACGTAGAGTCAGATCGTCTTCGGCGACGCTGTCTTGAGAGCGATGGTCGACACTCTCGACCAAAATGACATCGGAGTTGACGTGTCTCTCTTCGTTTTCTAAATTACTCAAGTTACTGCAATTGTCTAAGTTGCTCAAATCAAACTTAATTGATTCTGTTTTTCTCAAATTCTTCTTTTTCTTCGGATCTTTCATAGCAGATTTCTTTGGACTAGCAAACGTCGGCGACCCCGCAGCCTGGCTCGCGGCCCGCCGGCCCCCGGTCGAGGCCTTCTTAACCGCTTCTTTTACCTTCACGTTAGGCTGAAAAGTACAAACTTTAGGTTATATTTAATTTTTAACATTAATCCAATGGGCCCAGGATGTACTCACGGTCTTGTAGGCGGGGCCACGTCTCGGAGTGATCGAAGGAGTCTCCCGTGCGTTGAGAACGCGCGGTGAGTGAGGCGAGGGCGAGGGCGAGGAGAGAGCCCGCGCGTGGGGCCGGGGACTGTGACCCGTCATCAACATGATGGCCGCCTGCTTGGTGTGGTCTAAACACCAGACAAACGAAACTGACAACCACGCAGCTAATAGAATAACATTGTTTATAATCATTATATTCTTTAGGAACAAAGATAAAATCAATCCGCGTTATATAAGTTTTAATGAAGCATTTTAATTTCGTCCATGAATTGAAACACGTCTGTACAAAAATGTTACTTGTGTTAAATGTGTACAAGTTTCCCTGTCGCGGTGTATTCATGTCGATGCATTTCTTTAGACCCGTGTCTGTCGTGAGCACCGCAAGCCCCTCTCTACTTCACGGTATCGGACCGACATCCCGGTCTGGCCTAAACACTTCGCGTGTGTTATTTATTATTTTTATTATTTGTGTAATTTAACTAGTATATTTGGTAGGAATCGTTAGATAACTTTCTTCTTAACAGACGTGCAGGCATAGACATCCATATGGATATTTTATCCAATAAGCGGCCAGTTTAACTGAGGACTTTGATATGAACTAAGTTCTATGTCTCACCTATCTTGAGCGGCGCCTGAATCTTCGTGACCCTGTGCTGTGCGGAGTGCGCCTTCTTCAGAACCGCCAGCCGGAGAGGAGCGCTCTTAGTGGACACGCGAGGTGTCCCCCGGGGAGAGAGCCGCGGGACCTTGGCAACGTTTCTGGGAGACGCGATCGATACAGTGGAGGACCTCTTGCGAGACGGCCGCGGACTCTCGCCGGACTTACACACGTTCCTAGGAGAGTTCCTCGGCGGCGGCTCCTCACTAGGCTTAGGGGAGTTACGAGGAGAGCGAGACTTTCGGGACTCGATCCACAGGGTCGCCTTTGTGGTGTCTTCCGCGCCCATCGGCTTAGGAGACTTGCTCTGGCCGGACTTGCTACAAATTATAACCGTTTTAAATATTGTATTGTAGCACGAGGGCGCCGTGCGGGAGCGCGCGTTCTCACCGTATTCCAACGTGAACGTCTTCGGGTCGCCGGCCGCGCGGGGACGGGCCCGAGTCGGCGGACGATCCCTCGGGGCTTGCTGTGAACACAACACATACTTATGATACTTTTCCCACTTTCCTTCGGATTTAAAGTTTATTATCATCAATTAATGATATTAAGAGCAACATGACAGTCGGATAAACATTTTCATTAAGTAATAAATGGATTTAAAAAAAAAACCACCCATCACTTATATTCTTAAGTGTAGTTTTAAATAAAAGCACGAATTTGAAGCTGTATTAAAAACATAAAATGTACTTAATCCGTTACGATAGGAATTCACAATAATGTGTCATTTTAATAAATTCACATTTTGCGACATTCATAAGCGACGACAATCATTGTAATATTTTCTATGAACTGTTTAAGTATCGTCTCTCACCATTACGGTCGCTGGCGTCTCTTCTCTGCGGCTGCACTATCGCCACTTGCTTCCTGCCCGCCGAGGCTGCAACATTAAAGGATACCTCGAAACGTTACACGACGGAAAAGAGAACTACGACTAAAACACTACGAGACGCGGCACTGACCGGGGGCGGAGTCCCTGTGGAGAGACTGGACTGCGGGTCGGCGGGCAGGCTCGCTGCGGCGGCGACCGCGACCCGGCGAGCGAGCGGGGGCTGGGGGTCCAAGTTATAGGGGTCAGACACGGCAGCAGAGGGAACGGAGACTTTGGGCGCAAGACGTACCAGGAGTGCTGAGGGGCGGCGCGGGGGAGGCGGCACGGCGGCGTCTGTCGGGACGATCGTAGTCCCAGCGCAAACGACGGCCGGCTAGTGTGAGCGTGTCCCCGTGCCGGAGCGCCGCCACACTGACGCGGGCTCCATTGAGACTGGTCTGTCCGTAAGAGCGCAGCAGCGCCCCGGCCGGGCGCACGGCCAGCGTGGCGTGCAGGGCGAGCGCGGCCGGAGACAGCACTCGTACGTCGCAGGACGGGTCGCTGCCGATGCTGGCCGACCCCGCCCTCAGCGGGAAACACTTCACGTCGCGCCCCCAACGGTCCAGCACCACCAGGCGCCCACCCGACATTACTGGAACAATAAGGCCTGCTCTCAACGGCCATTCTAATATTCAGAGTTAACTTTTAAAATTCCGAAAGCAAAGGGAAACCACATCGGTGCCTCGACAGCAAACCATTTTTGGCTATGGGTTTTGCATTCCAAGTCTAAAATTAAGATGAGTCTAGATGAGTAGTAATCTATCTATTTTTTTTTTTTTTTATAGAGACCACCCCAGGTAAGGGGACTGTCAAACAAATACTTGACTTTGTGAATGATGCCCCGAATGTCCAATATAACTTTCCACTTGATAAACAACATGAGCTATGGCGATACCAATCAAACATTACAAAGTTTAACATATGAAAACCTCACAACCACATCACAACTCCTATCCGTTAAGTCATTTACTAAATTGAAACAAAAACCATCTCATGACATTTTTAAATAATAGTTACAATCGAGTTTAATAGATTGTTGTTATTGCAAATGTGAGAAACATAAAGCTATCATGTAGTTTTAAAGAAAATGTGCTCTTTTAATTATTTTTTTTTGTAATCAGTGTAGAGCAATTGATTTATGAAATGGAAATAAGCTTATAAGTATTTTCTTAGTATTAGGATAATGACTGCATCGCCTATTAAACACTATAAAAAATAAAAAGAATTTTATGCTCTTAATCATTTCATAACATTACGCAGTGAATTACTCCTCTGATTCTATCAATTAGTTGATTCAAACTTTATTATTACACATATTTAAAAATACTTTGACTTGCACCAAATTGTGATATTAAATAATAAGTGTTTTTGGCGAGTTTAATTTAGACGACAATTAATTGATTAGATTGGGAGCCAGCAATCAATACAAAATATATGTAAGACATACAACTATGGGACGATTCAAACTATCTGGACTACTGTTATAATAATTCTGAAGTAAAAGATAATATGTTTAAAAAAAGTATAGCTATCTTCTTTATGAACTGAGAATTCAGCTTTCCGTCATTCGTAGCTGTCAAATATGTAATTTTCCCGCCACTGTGGATCCTTAGTTATTACAAACAAAATTATAATAACATATGTATAAATCAAATAAGCAATTTTATTACTTCTTAATATAATGAACGAACGAATAATAACTAGTTTAAATAGCTGTTAATAATTCATGAAAAACTTACCGACGTCAAATTTTATCCTTCAAACATTTACACATAATAAAACTTATTATAAAGGATTTAAATGTCCGAAACAATCACAATACGCAATTACGTAATTAAAATACTTCTGAACATAAGCTTTCAAATTATTAGTTAAAAGGTTAAAAAAAAATTAAACAGCGTCACTCTTCCTTGTCAATCAACAAGCAATTCAAGTTTTATTATTTAAGATGGCGTTAAAAATGGCGGACTTCAATATTGCCCTACAAAAATTATAAATAAAATACGTTCAATCACAAAAAAATATATTATGGTAGTTAAATATTTAATAAATAAGTATAAATTGGCAAACAAAAATTATATGAATTTAATTATTTCAAAACTAAAGCTTTTGAGATCATTTGCTTGTTATGTTGTCATTTATAAAGAAAAACATATAACGTATTATATTTTATAAAAGTATAAATAAGCAACCTAAAGAAATATTTTACACTATTAATAATTTTTATTATTTTTTTTTTGTTATCTTTTGGCGAGACTTATATTCCTTTCTTATTCCATGTTATTTTGTCACAAGTAAGGTACATAGGTACAGCATAGCACAGATTAAATTATTATTAGAAGTATTTGTAGATTTACAATGTCAATATTATGTTTGAAAGCCCAAGTCAATAAATCTGAAACTACATTGTATGTCCTGTTGCTATAGGGTATCCTTTACTGTGAGGACAATGGATGTAAATAACTCTCATAATCAAAGTTATTGGTTTGTTGTTCGAGAGGATCAAAGCAATGTAATTTTCAGTAGTAACAACTTTACTATACAAACTCCGCAAAGTATGTCCTACTCATTTTTTTCAGATTCTTACCTCTACTGGTATATCAATGGATGTTTCAGTTACAGGTCAAGGAGGTCGTTACATTGTAGACGCTGTCGATAATCGTCAATATATACATGTTGATAATGTTTCCACTGTGCCGGAAGATATTCCAAAGAATTGCGTGAAGGATACTTTGCATAAAGAAGATGAAAACTTTTGGGACCGAAATAAAATAAAGTTATTATTAACACTTTGTCTGGAAAACAGATTCAGTAGTCCAGACAAAGACAAGACTGCATGGAATGAAATTGCCTTACTTGTTGGCACCACACCCGAGGAATGCGACAAAAAATATAGGAACTTACGGAGAACTTATATAAGACTACTAAAGAAGAAGAGGCTTGGTAAAGATATAAAATGGGTCCATTATAACATTTGTGAAGAAGTGTTTAAAGATTGTAAGTCATTGTCACCATCTATTTTTGAACCTTGGGAGGATTCCAAAGTAAGAAAGTTGCTGAGTTTGTATATTGAAAACATTAATAAATTTAGAAACCCAGATTGCCTTCAGAAAGATATTTGGAAAGAAATTGCTTGTCTATTGAACACTACAGAGTACAACTGCTACCATAAATTTAAAAATTTAAAAAGAACATATTTTAATTGGGTGGAAAGAAGTCGAGAATCTGGTAAGCTTATAAAATGGCCTTACCACCATTACTTCCAAAGAATATATTTTAATTACAATCCTAACTTGGGTCCATGGGACAGAAACAAGATCAGGCTACTCATCAATGCATATTCAGAATTGGCTCATAAATTTAAGAATCCTAAGTATCAAAAAAAGGAACTCTGGAAAGACATTTCTAAGAAAGTGAATGAAACTCCCAGTAACTGTGACAGGAAATTTAGAAACTTAAAGCAGACTTACATCAGATTAAAAATGAGAGAAAACACAGGCAGGGCTGTCACCAAGTGGAGATATTATAAAGACTTTGTGTCAATATTTGAAAACAACTGCTGTTCAATGCTGAATGACGGACACAGTGTAGAGTACAAGACATTGGAACAGGATTATGTGAAACAGCTTCTCAACTTCTACTTAGACAATAAAAACAAATTCAAAGATCCTCTAGTTAAGAAAAAAACCCTCTGGAAACAGATTGGTCCCAAACTTGGTCTGTCCCCTGAAGAGTGTGATAAGAAATTTAGAAATCTCAAACAGACCTACATTAGACTAACTGAAAAACTCAAAGAAACAGGAAAAGGGAACGGCTGGCCTTATTACGCTCACTTTGAACAAATCTACGACGAACCAAGCCCTGAAGGAAAAGAGTGTCAAAACAAGTGTGACTTGGACACTATGACTCTGACAGAAATAAGAAACCTAGTCCATGACCATGGCCTTAAGGACAGAGACAAGTTTGATAAATTGGTCAGAGTCATAGAAGATTCCAACAACATCCAGAGGGAGAGAAATAAGATCTTACAGGCTTTATTGGATAGAAGATAATATAGGTCATTGATATTACGATAGATTTACCTTTATTACAGAAATACAAATATAAGTGTCATATCAAGCCAGGTCGGCACACACATCATACATATAAAATTACAAGTTTCACAAGGTCACAGGAAATAAAATGCATAGATAGAATGTTTAGAAATGGTTTTATTTAATTATTACCGTCCTTATGCTTTTAAATGTATATGTACAAACAAACTATATTAGATTATCAGTTTTCATTCTGAAATGAGAATTCGTTAGCGGCTGAATGAATCTTCGAGAGGCTACATCATACAAAAGGATCGACGTCACGTCGTAACTTAAAAATACATCTGCGTATTCAGAATTTACTTATCAATAACACTATACCACAGTAAGGAATGAAAAAAAATTAGTTCCGAAAAATTGAAGAAATCACAGTGGATCGTAAGCGATCATATAGTCGTATGCCGTATGGCCACATGTCCACGTCCACTCCTCAAACACGCGAGTCGATACAACGCTAACCTAGGTTCAATTACCACACTATTTCGTACAACTAAGGGCTGGCCGCGGGCGTTGGGCGAGCGGCTCACTTCTTGGCGTTCTTCTTGGGGGAAGGAGCCTTGCCTTTAGCATTGTTCGACATTTTCGCCTTCTTGCCCTTTGGTTCCGCCTCGTCCTCGTCCTCGTCCTGTAGCAGAGTCACACAACTTTATATTTGAGTTCAATACATTGCTGAGCAGAATTCGTTCTCACAGTTTAAATGTGTATGGGTCTATCAGAAGGTAAAGGGAAATAATGATAAGTATAGAGTAGGTACAGAAAACCGACAGCCAATTTCGCATCATTTTTCTTTAAAACAATTTATATTTTAAGAGGCCCACTCCATCAAAACACCATAGCTACTAAGCTTTCATACAGACATCAAATAACTGGGCTCATTGACTCTGCTGTCATAATTTTGGAGACTTGGCCCACAGGCCCTTTGCCCTCTGTTAGAAGTATTGTCATATAAAAATTCATATTAGTTGAAGGTTTTCAGTACCTCATTTCCCTTGCGTTTGCCAGATGACGCTTTCCTTTTATTGTCATCTTCCTGTAAATTTATTTTGCTACTAAATAATTAAATATATTTTAATGGCCACATAGAATGACAAATGTTTGATTCACATACACAGACAGACAATACACACTTGTCCTACACCTACTTCATCATGATAATGTTGTGTGGGTACACTCAAAACTGACCTTGAACTGAGAGTCTTCACCTTCCTCTTCATCTAACATCTCCTCTTCCATTTCCTCCATATCCTCAAACTCTTCCACAAGGGCACCCAGCAAATGTTGTCCGATTAAGTGAACCGGCCCTGAGCCCTGGACAGAGACATGTCGTTACAAACAAGCCCATACTTCATTTGACTGATGTGTTTCAAAGATAAGTCAGACAAATGCCTCAAGAAATCACAAGAAGGCAGCAAAGAAACAAAACGAATCATTGCACCCATCAATAACTATCTGGTTATTTTATCATCATTTGTATGAAAGATTTGAATTATCATATTACTACTAATAATGAGCAGGCCCCATACCAAGTAATTTCTAATATATTTACCTGTATGAGTGTGAAGGTGACCGGTGCATCTGGGAACTCAATATCCAGACGTGCTTGTCTTGTTTCACCAACTTTTAAGATGGCAACTGGGATTTTTATAGATTCTTGGAGACACATTGTCTCTACCTATAATAAAAAATATAACATTGAATGTTACTGTATATATTACAAAAGCAACAATATAATGGTCTGTGTTTGTAATTTATCAGACAAATGCCTCAAGTGATCATAGCCAGCAGAGCACCCACAGAACGCGGCTGCTAAGCTGATCATGTATGTACGTATGCATACTGTAGTGTTTCATCATCACATAAAATAACAACAGCCACTTGTAGTTATTCGACTAATTATAGATAACACTAAAGCGAGCAATACTTTAAAAATACCTGAACCACGTTCAGTTCGTCAGGTTTCGCATCCGGTCCTAAGAGTGCTTGGCGGATGAGTAATTTGTTGCTTCGCGGGTATTCCGCCTTCGCTTCAGGGTCCCATGTCTCGGACTGATGTGATGACGAGAGAGTGACACCTGAAATAACGCACAGAGCCATCAAAATCACGAACACCCACACAGTAACTAATCGATATATTAACAACGGTTACACACGAGAACACAAGCGGTTGCCCGAGACGCTTGGACGCCATACTTTTGAATTGCGCGCCCAACTGATGCTACATCCCACAATTAACATATTTAATTTATAACAACCAGAAACACAAACGAGCAACGTTAAACTTCATGAACGATGCTAATAATGATATGAAACGTTAACGCCATTTTTCGTTACCATGATATGACATACCCTTTCTTTACACTGGATTGGTAAAGTAAATGGCGGCAACGACTAACATTTTACTATCATAAACACTTACAGATAATTCATCTATCGACGAGCGAAATACGGATACAATACATATGATACAATATAGTTTAAAAAAGCGATATATATTGTGAAATTAAAATGGCGAAGTTGCCGGGTGTCGTAGCTTGATGGTAATTTTTAACTAAGTCTTGACTGCAAAGTACGCAAATATAAAAATAAATAATAATAACAACGTATATAACACATTATCAAGAACATAACTCACCGTAGAAATATTCGTCCGACATAGTGATTTCACTAATTTATTGAGATTTCAGCAACACGTTCACGTGCAAAGCCGGCGCACACAAATCTGAGGCCGATGTTGCCATCTATTATAGAATAACAGTCAAAAAAGTTTTTTTTTAGATAATAAGCAGGCACAGACATCAAAATCTATGCTTGCAATAGAAAAATATTTTATTTTTATTATCTCAAACTTCGAAATTGAGAAATTAGCAGTATAATACAATAAAAGACATATATTTTGTAATTTTTTTATGCATTTACTTATCTACCCATAGTTATCTATTCATCTAACATATAACCGTTTAATTAACTATACACAACTTTAAGAATAAAAAATAAAGTTTTGATACTGTACCCGATAATGGATAAAGGACAAGATATATTTAATTTCTTAGACACTTCTTATTAATAAAAGTTATAGTCATATTTGCATGTAATATAGTTAGGGAAGTTGTAAGAAGCAAGAATCTTTAAAAGCACTACGAGTTCAGTGAAATGTTTTTGTGCACATTAGAACACTTCGTTCATTTAGCCAGCAACGTGGCCGAAGTCAATCGTGTCAGCTAAAAGTATAGAAATAGGAAACTAAGTATAGAAATGTCCTTGCAGATCACTGTCAGATATAGATTTACGGATATTATGAGTTTCGGAAAAACAGGCAAAGGAGTTTCTAGAAGCCGTCAGTATATCAGTAGGATAATGTATTCGAGGACAGCACGTTCGCTTGGAGTATAATGGTATTGGTGCATCATAGTTGTCCAGTTGATTTCGAGACGAAAGAGTCGGACTAACTCGATCACCGCTTAAATATGTATTTGAAATATGGTAAAGTTTTACTTGAGTATTTTCAAATTGAAGGTCATTGTTCATTTTGACCAACTTAATGTATTCCTCTTGTCTCGGTGAGGTCGATGTGTTTTTTATCAACTCATCCAATAAAGAATCCACGACGTCTCTGTGTTCTCTCAGGGCTTTCAAAACATTTTCACAAACCTAAAAAACTGATTGTCAGAATAGGAAGTTAGTCTTTACATGAGGTTCGGGGCTGTTCAAGGGAAATGAAATAAATGTAGTACTCTTATAACGTCTCTCATCACCCTCGTGTAACATAACATTTTCGTCCACATGATGCGGGAAATCCCCACATTATAACACAATATATTTGATGCTAAATGTCTAATCTGACAGTTAAAGGAATATGTGTGACGATGTGAAAGAAGATTGAAATAGAATAATATTTGTTTAAATACTTGTTCGATGACATATACTCGTTATTCGAGATGTGATCTCGTTCGAAGCCGCTCTACCAAAATACGTGACGAGTTTCCCCGCCATGCGGAACTGTTAGGCCGCTTTATAACGCCGTATACGGAAGATTACTGTCAATGGAATTTCGAAGAAAATAATGATTACCCTATCTATAAATATTGTATGTAATTACCTCTCCACAATTTCTTTGCAGCGTTTTAAACTTATCTTGTATAACTCTTTTGTATCTTTTCAATTTAAGATATTTGTTACACACAGAAATAATAACTCGATCCTTCGACTTCATCTCTTTTTGAAGGTCACTCATAAATCGATCTTCCTTAAACTGAATCGAAGATATCAATTTTTTTTCTCTGTTAATGAGAAACAACGGTAACTGATTATAGCTTACGACTCCGTATGACGCGTCAGATTTTTCCGAATCATTTAAAATGTGTTTCTTGGCGTCCAGCAAGCACTCTTTATGTATTGAATTCATTTTTCTGAACAAAAATGACAAATTGATTAATATAAACTCCGACAACTCAGAAATTGTTAAGGTTAAATGAGAATAAGACCCTGGCGGAAGGTAAATATTATTGTAATGAGGTAAATATTTATTGTGCTATGGGTACCTTTCGTGTAAGAGCTGTTGTTCTATCTTGTTTTTAATTCTTTGCACCTTCGTCAAATCAATATATAAATTCTTTTTCCCTCGAGCAAGAAGGCCTATAGCAGTTTCTCTACTTTCAAGCAAAAGTTTTAGGGCAGACACATTTTGTCTCAGTAGTTCAATTTCATTTTGCAACTTAGTGATGTCTCCTAAATCATATGATCTCGAAACTGAAGACGCCACCGAATTTGTAGATAAAATATTTTTAAAATTCATTCAGTATTGAACATTCCCGTTGAGTTGTTGTATTTATTGATATTCACAAGAAAAATGTACCTCAATGATTAATATATCTTTTGACATATGGTCATGAATCCATACGTCTTGACTGTTTATTTGCTTATCTAATGCAAAGGTAAAAATCGACAGGTTTCTTCCGATATACATACCAATTTTCGGGATTCTTAGTCACAACATAACACAACAAACATTCCTTTTAAAACAATTAGTATTAAGACTCTAGGTTGTTTAGCGTAACAATATAAAATAGCAATATACTCTCTGCTAGACCGTGATTATAATAAAATAATTCTTATAAAGCTTTCAAAAATAACAAAGAACTTATTTGTCAATTATATCTCGTAACAATTTGTTACTATTTTAGACAAAAAAATATTTGTTAGTTTGAGGTTTTAGACCTACATTATTTTTTATCTATCAAGTGATTTCGTCATAGCACGCAAATTTTAATAAGATTTAATTTTTTTTAATTATCTATTTCCTTTATGGTTGTTTTTGAAATTAATGTACCTTTCTTGAATCATTTTGTATTAATAGGTTAAGTTTTCTAAATTAGAGATTTTGGTAATAAAATATCAATAAGCTATACTCTATAATGTGATAGAAAACACAGATAATATATTGGCAAAATAAAAATAGCCATTTTGTATAAACACTAGAAACTGTTTGCTATATTTATTTATTGGTGCTTGGTCATCGCAAACGTTTTCCTATTGGTTAGAGATACAAAACTAACCAATAATGGGACTAAATCGTTAATTATTTTCATTGATAAATAGTTGACTCTACACCGTCTCGAATTGACATAAATTTATTTGTCAAAATACTGTATAAACATAATTGCCTTAATCTCCGTTGTTTCTCTTATGTTATCACCTATTTACTCTGATTTGTTTTCTCTGTTTTATAAAATCGTTCTAAGTACTGATCGTGCCTTAAATGTGTTACAAACAGAGCTCCTCAGTTTCACAGTGAACTACGACCTAATCCTAGTGTTACGTTCTTGACCTTATGCTATTCGTGGTCCGATGCATATTTGTTGTGTAACAACGCCAAAATTTAGAGAAGAATGGTGCCAAGTTGCACATCGTCAGTCTTCCCTTGAAGTCGTTAATAAAATCATCATCTTCAAACAAATGGTGTTTCTGTGCGATCTGTCAAAATTCTAATTGGAATCGAATTAAAAATCCTTGTTTTTGCATCATTAGGACTGGTTACTGTTGAGGTAAGCTTGTAATTTCTTTACAATTTTCAATGTGGGTTTATAATTCTACCCCGCGTATTATTACTATAGGATTTTATTTTTAGGACATTTCTTATCTACATATTTGTGTGTTCTCAATAATAAAGAAACGGATTCGTTAATCGGCGACTGTGAAAACAAGATCTTACAAAAGTAAGAATCTCTCAAAATGAGAACCTCATAGTGATTAACACTTAACATAATCTATGGTACAATGAGTGAGGAGCTGAGAAATGAAGGCAACAAGAAAAGTCAACCGCTGGCTGCCAACAACGAGGCAGCCCTGCTGGGAGCTGAGTGTGGGACTCACACCGACATCTCTACAAACACATCACAGATTAATGTGTCACAGGTACCTTTTAAGAATGGTCTTCCTTATCATGTGATGTTTTCAGCATTGTTTTTTCCCAGCCCATATTTTTTTTATTGTGACAAGCTACCTCTATGAGCATGATTTAAATATTGAAGATATTGTTAGTTAGTAAAAAAAATTAACATGTTTTGTTAGTAAGGACACCACTGTGTGAGGTCTCTGCCAACTTCACAATAGATCTTTCTCTACAAATATGTATTTTTGTAATTGATTTACCTCCATCACATCTTCTATAGTTAAGGTATTTTTATCATAAGTAAATATATATATATTTAA
>DVQP01000535.1:0-21573 GCA_018231745.1 Danaus eresimus
ATAATATGGTATTGCAAGAGTTAAAAATTCAATTGCGGGTGTGTGCGTGTGTGTGCGTGCGTGTGCCGTGCGAGTGTGGGTCCATATGAACCTAAACAAAAAGAGACTTTTACTATAATTTTAGTGTATTATTTGACTATTTTTATAATGCGTTCGGAGTCTGAGTAAAAGCAATTTATCGTGAATTTGTGATATTTATTTTGACTTCCCTATACGAGATGTTCCTCATGTCGCAAATCGTATGCCTATTATTAAACAGTTAGTCTACTAAAACAAACAAAAAAATTACTGAAATGTTGAATATGACACTGATATTCCCATAACGAAGACATAAATAGATATTACTTTAATAGCTAATAAGTAAAAAAAATTTACTTTTTTGATAAACATACCAAACATTGACCTAAATAATTGTAGTGACAAACTTAATATTACTATTCGAATACAGATATCTTCATATAAAGATATAGCAAGTGGTTGGTTTACCAACTGCCAATAAGCAAATATTGAGGCATTACTTTACTTGGGCTACATAAGATAGCCTTTTGTCATTGAAATTTGAAGCTTTTACGGATTTCAATACAGTTGCAAATATGTAAATATGAAAAATAAATTGACCATGAACCTTTATCCATAGATTTATATTATCTTGACTTAGAAGTTTGTTTGCAATTTTGTAAACATGAGAATTTATTTGCCAACAATATATGAACAAACAAATACACAAAATGTAAAGTTAATGTATATTAATTATGGTTTTAAAAATAATTATAGTTGAGAAAAACAGAAAAAGAAATTGTACCTTTGGTTGAGAATGTCTTAGGGCACAGACTACAAGCAAACGGTTTTACACCGGTATGCCTTCTTAAATGTTGCCGTAAATTTGAACTGTTAGCGAAGCCCTTGCCGCATTGTGAACATAGAAACGGAGTCTCCCCTGTATGAGTACGGACATGATCTTTAAGACTGCACAGCTGGGAAAAAGCTGTAAATGAAAGGAATTAATATTATAAAACAAAAAGATTTAAGGATTTTAAATATTTCTGCAGGATTAATTGTTAACTAACCTTTGCTACAATGTGGACAGGCATATGGTTTGTATCCGTCATGAATTCTCATATGTGCAGCTAGCTGGTCTTGGCGTGTGTAACATTTGGTGCACTTCGTACATTGGAACGGTTTGCTCGTTGAATGTAACCTCATGTGCCGTCTCAGCAACGTCTTCAACGAAAATGACTTACTACAATTGTCGCATTTGAAAATTTTCTTATGTTTATCTTCCTCTTGATTTTCTAAATTATCTAAATATGACTTATCTTTGAATAGCACATCGGAATCCAAATATTCATATTCATTGTAATTCTCTACTTTCACTTGCTTGTTAGAATTGCAGCTGTCGATATGCTGTAAAAGGCTCTCGTAGCTAACAAAACTAATGAGACATTTCATGCATTGATTTGAATTTGTCTGCGGTTTATTGTGCTCTTCCATATGATGTTTGAAAACTGTCTCTAAATAGAAATGCTTCTTACAAATATCACAGACATATACTTCACTAGATGCGACATGTTCTTTCATATGATCCAACAGACACGACTGAGTCTCAAACATGAGGTTACATTCCGTACATTTATATAGATCATTGATATCTTCTAGTTTCACATCAATATCAATTGCACTTGCCGATAATTCACCAGGGTTTCCACAATCTGTTACTTCAATGTGTTTACTTATGTGTTTGTTTAATGAAGACTGTCTATGGAACGATTTATTACAAGTATTACATTTGTATTTACGATTTTCATGAGATGCTAAATGATTCAAAAACTTTTTGTGTTTATGAAATTGTTTGTTGCAAACGTCACAAATATATGTTCTAGCTTCAATGTTGTGGTTTGAATATTCTAAGTATTTGTAAGCATTTGTATACTCTTCTTCTTCTTTGAATGTAAAATCTATCTCATCTTTCATGTGTGATACACATAATATTTTTAATTCAGTTTCTGCTTTTTGTGCCTTCCTTCGGAAAGAATATATTGTTTGTAAATCTTTCGCACATTCTTCACATACATTTTGAGGCAACCCATCTTCTATACTGACCTACAACATCGAAAAATAATATTGAAACACCTGAATTTTTACAATAACATTACACTTTTCAAGTTTGAAAAGTTTACAATAATTTAACTATACAGAATATTTTATAGGCTTATTACCTCTAGTGTATTTGTTAACATTAACACGTCTGCGAGATTTAACGAGCAATTTTCCTCGATTTTCAAGGGCCGAAATAAATTAATTAAGGATACGTTACTCTTCATACAAGTACGACAAGTTTTCTCAAAAGGAAACATCTTTAATGCATGGACCACAATGGAATTAATAAGTTTATACGATTTGAATATTAAAAATGCCATACATCGGAATCATTAGGCATTTAAACCATCATAACAGTTTAATTTATAATCACAATAATTGTCAAGAGTTACAAGTTTATAGTGATAGAATTTTACTTTGACAGTTAATTAAATAGAAGCTTGGATTCTGAGCAAAATACGTATACCGACGGGAGAAATATCTAAGAGATAAATTACTCTAAAAAGTACTATCAAAATTATAATTATTTTCTAGTATCATATAATGCACCTATTTACTAATTATTGAGTTTGCTTTTGTACCTAACTAATTTTCTTTGTTTTATTGTTGACATTTTGACAAGTGAAGGCTTAATTTGTAAAGATGTCAAAAAGTGAAGTAAGAAAGTAATCTATTTTTAAAGCAATAATGAGAATTTTTATGAACATTATATTTGCCTAGATAGGGATAGCCAGGTTCGATAAACATTTTTATCAAAATGGATGATATAGTGTTCATTGGTGACTGGATTAAGGATAGAGTATTAGGATCCGGAAGTTTCGGGACCGTTGTTCTTTGGAAACACAAAAATAGTGAGGAAAAACTTGCAATTAAGACATGTAAATGGGGCGATGAGCTCACCGCCAAACATAAAGAAAGATGGGCGAAGGAAGTAGAGATGCTGCAGAATTGTGACAACCCAAATATCGTTGGCACAAAACCGTTACCACCAGAATTCGTGTCGGGGCTGGCCCGCGCGAATCCATCAAAACTGCCAATTCTATGCATGGAGTATTGTAGCGGTGGTGACTTACGCCAAGTACTTAACAAACCTGACTCATGTGGTGGATTAAAGGAACCACAGGTACGGAGAATTCTAGGCGATATTGGTAACGCCATGAAATTCTTGCTTAAAAACAAGATTACTCACAGAGATCTCAAGCCTGAAAATATTGTAATGAATCAGCTACCCAACAATGAACAGGGTCTAGACATTATTTACAAGATAATTGATCTAGGGTATGCAAAAGAAATAGATTCTAATTCTGTTTGTGCTAGTTTTGTGGGCACTCTACAATATTTGGCACCTGAATTGTTTTACAGCAAGTCTTATAGCAACTCTGTAGATTTCTGGTCATTTGGATTGGTAGCTTTTGAAATTATTTGTGGGACAAGACCGTTTTTGCCGCTTAAAGCACCTGTAGAGTGGATGCCATTAGTGAAAAAAAAGAGCCATGATAATATTTGTGTTTTTGAAAGTTTTCATGGAGATGTAACATATTCAAATGAAATATTTGAGGAGAATCATATTTCAAAGCCTTTTAAAACCTTAATCGAAGAATGGCTGAAAGTAGCTTTAGAATGGGACCCGAAGTTGCGAGGCCGCGATTCCCCTTCAAAAGTAACATTTGATATACCGTCTGAAAGCAAAGGTGTCACCAGCAATGTTATAATATATAATATGCTTGAAGATACACTATCTAAAAAGATCATTAAAGTTTTCTCTGTTCCTACAATATCTAATTTAGCATATGAAATTCAAGATAATACTACAGTTAAAACATTAAAAACCTGGATATTCAAAGATATAAATATTCCTATGGAAGACCAAATCATAATATCACAAATGAATTGTACTAATATAAGCGACAATGAGTTTGTTGTTAAATATCACAATGAGAATAGTAATACCATGTTATTTATATATAATAAAAATAATATGCTAGGTGCTGTCTCCGCACCATTTGTCCCGAAATCTGTCCAAAGATGTCTCGAACTACCAAAATCTTTGTATAACTACAGAAACAGCCAAGATTTGTACCACAGTGCCTTCTTCTTTGTTATATCGCAAATGGATATGTATGATGCTCTTATTAATGGCATTTTTACAAGAGCCGAGTGCTTAAAACTTGAAAGCAAACAATTGTTGGTAAAACATAATAGTGTTGATAAATGTCTTGGGAAATTGTTGGCACAGTCAGAAATACTGGCAAAAATGAGGGAACAGGGCCAAGAACATATAGAAAGTCTCAAAGAAAATAGTATTGGGACAAATTTCTTGGGCGGGTTCGGTAAAATATTCAAAGATTCTGATGAATGTCTAGAAAAAATCCAGAAACTTAACAATGCCTGGTCTCAACTGACTGTGAGGTTACAGTCAGCTGCAAGACGCATCAATGAATCCATATCAAGTGATTTAAATGGTTTTGTTACTAAATACAACTATCAAAATCTTTTCTCAAATGCTTACAAAACTTTCATATCACACAAAAAAAGCGATTTTTATAACAACAACAGAGAAAAAGAAAAGCAATGTCCAGAAATTGTGAAAATATGTTACGACTGTTTGAAGCTGAGGAGTAAAATTATTCAAGACCTCCAGCATCAACAGTTTTTGATAAAACTCAAAGATTTAGGCACAGAGTTTACCAAGATATCTGATATTATTATTAATGCTACAGATAATACAGAGAGGTTAAACAAGGATTTGCTCTCTCTCTTTGATGAATTCAATACATGTGTGTGGTCAACTATAAGTGTAGCCATTAGGGATGCCGATAATTTATCCGATGTTCCATATAGTGTTGTGTCATTTCAGAAAAGAGATTTCAAAATTGGTGACTCGGTATCCAGCCATTGCATCCCCGTTAAGAACAAATTTGATAACACTGTCAGATCTTTGATAACAGAGAGCTTAAAGATTCGACAGAACCACAGTAATCTATGTGAGAAGCTGAATTCCCAGAAGCAGTTGCTGCAACAGTCAATATTGGACTTCAGTTTCCTCAATGATTAATCTAAGTCTACATATAGCCTTTAAAATTTACTTTTAAGTGATCAAAGTTGATTTTATCTGTGCTACTTGAGAGGCTATGCAATAATAGATTTAAAACTATGCCTAGTTATAAGATGTAATGTGCCTTATAATATATAATATTTTAAATTAAAATTATTAAATTCTCTTATTGGTTTTGTACTTTAAAAATAACAAATTAATATGATGAAAATTTAAAAAAAAAATCTATTTTTTCTAGTCAATGGTTTTTACTAATGTTAAAAATATAAAATGTTTTTAATAATCTATGTATGTTGAAATATTGAAAATATAACTTTTTCTGATGAGATTTGTTTTAATAAAATTTTCTACTTTATTCTGTCTGACGTCAGTAAGAACTGCAGCCTGTAAAATTTTGGAGCCACTCAGTAAAGTTTTTCATAATATTTTTCAACTTGGCTATATCTGCCGGAGTGTTCAGATATTCATCCGGGGCAAATCGTGGTTCTGTCATGCCGCTGACGTGAAGCCATATAGCGAAGACAGCGTCATGAATATTTGCTACTTCCCGTCTGCAGAGTCTAGCGGAAGTGATGCAAGTGGACACTAGAGCCTCGAAATTTCCGACCGTAACCGCTTTAGGTCGCTCTTTACGGGCTGCGAGAAAATAACTTCTCAATAACGTTTCCGCCTCCTCATCTAAAGTGACCGTTACATTGGCTACTATATCTATATATTTACGAATGTCATTCAAAGCTTGCTTTTCTTCATTTGTAACTGCAGACGGATTTATAGCTCGTTCTAGCATGAAATCAGCCAATTCGTCGGCGTGTTCTCCGCAGTCCCCGCGATGAACTATCCCAAAAACGCTACCAAAATTATGTAAGATAATCTTCTTAAAGTCACTACCATACGCCCATATCGCACATCGTAATTTTGCTTTATTTGGAGGAATATCACCAGTTTCTATGACGGATAATATAGAATGTATTTGTTTTTGATTATAAGCTTGCAGCGGTAGCGGCATACAACAGATGCCGCCCGAGGCGCTAATCAGACATGTGGAAATCGAAGAATTGGTACCAATGTTCGCACTAGAATCTGCTAGTAGGGCAGCTACACACATAAGTCTACCTGTGTAGCCTAGGTCATTACCAGTTGCTAGAAAGTGCAGAATTGGAGACCCACAGTACACATTAGCCTTCACGCTTGCCAGGCTCAATAATAAACCGATCTTAGCAGTCATAAAATTATTCAGAGGACACATTCGTCCTCCTATCGTCGAAGCCAAGCAATACACAAATTTCCATGGAACACCTTTGCATTTATCAAATAATTCCTTTATATCATCTGGTACCGGAGTAGTGAATGGTGCCGGCAAAGGAAGCACTTCTTGTACGGACCAAACAATGGTCCGCTTTTTCAAAACTGTTATATATAGCTGATATTCGTATCCCAATTTCAGTTTCATTATTAAATCATCTACCATTGCAAATTTTCTTGGTAACATTTCTGTGTCCAATTTAAACGTAGCATCAACTTTATCACCACATTTTCTTAAGCCGCTGTTTTCGAAAAGCGTACTTTTACATGAATAGCATTTTGGCGGTACTTTGGGTATATCACGCAAAATTACCTCGTTGTCTTCACACTCTTCAGGACACGACCACAGTGTGTGGTAAACATAATTAGTAACACTAGACACATCCACCAACTTTCCTTGTACTACAGTGATACCATCATAACATCTTAATGTAGGATTTAATAAAAACCTAGGCACACACTTCACTCTCAAATTTATGTCTACCTGACTCGGTTTAACGTATTGAAGAAAATCGCTCTCAAAAGACATTAAACATGCAAACAAAATATCGTTGCAATAATTATTAAATTGAACCGGTTCTGTTATAAAATAGTTTCCCACTTCAGGGAACTTGTCCAGTAAGTCCATCAAATCAAATTCTAAAGAAAATCTCAAGGGTGGAAATTTGCAAACGGTCCTTTCGTTTAATACCATTAAGAAATCTTCGCAATTGCGTTTCATGTCACATAAAACACTCCTGCTATCAAAATAAAGCAACAACTTCATATCGACATCCATGAAGACAGTTTTCAATATTAATATGTTTATTTTAGTAATTCCCGCCATTTCATAAAATAAATTGTACAGCCAATATCATAAAAAAATATATTTTATTATGAAATCCTAATAATTATTCAGCAATAAATTTTAACATATTACTTTTAAGACTATATTTTTCCTTTTACTAAATAATAATCATTAGTAGTTTGTTTCGATATGGACTAGGGCTGTAGCGTATTCCTTGAATAGCAAAAAAACTCTGGAATACGTCATCAAAACTATAAAAATTTTTACGATGTTTAATTATTTAATATAAGTAATAATAAATCACATGTATTGGACAGAATAAAAACTAATTAAGTTGGGTGTATTTTTTAAAATGTTTAAATTGTTTAATCTAATAGATAAGTCTGTCAATGTTTTTAATAAAGATTTTTAATTCAGCCCTAGGCCGTAAGCCTAGGCCCTAGCTTAAGGTTGATTGCATGAAATATTAAAACTTAATAAAATATGGTACTCACAAAATACGGGCTTTTTTGCATAGTAAATTTTTAAGTATATATAAAAAAATAATCATGTTCTTTATAGGACCGTCAAGAGAGAGCAAAAAATTCTTAAATAGCCCTAATGAAAAACAAATAACTGTTCAAATTGTTTCGGTGATCTTTAAAAAAAATGAAAATAGGATTAATAATTACAATCGCTCGACATTTGCTCTATAATCTATAATCTATACTCTATACCTTCTGTGAGACGTCCCTGAATAATTTAATTAGCATATGTATTACGTACAGTAAAACAATTCGTCCTTATTCATATGCTACAGTCGCTCACGTTAATAACACCATTATATTATATGAAATAATAGCCATGTACGCGTCGTTGCAATAAAATATATAAATACAGGATTACGTTTCATCTTAACATAACAATTTCCCAAATTGGGGTAATTGCAATGTAACAATGTACTTACAGAAAATATTATTGACTTTTTCGTCGTCTAGAACTACTTAATAACAATTTAACACAATTTCACAACTCCCAGTAAACAAACGGTTACATAATCTATCATTGCGGCAGTCAACTTAACACCTACTGCGTTTTAAACTTATTTAAATATTTAAACTTCATTTGCCTACGCTATTCTTATTCAGGGTCAAATATGTAATTATTAAACAAGATACATAGAAGTTAGAACGGAAACGCCGAAACCAATATGTAAATACTATCAGATTTATAGCCGCCATGGCCGTATGATGTCCACCTCCTTGTTCATTCATCCTGACAATACAATACTATCGCGACATTAAGCGTTAGATAAAAAAAAAGAATTAATCACATTAACAATCCCAAGATGTATTTTTACAAGAAATACACAGATCTTAAATTTGCGACCCGTTAAAGTATTGGAGCTGCGTCTAATAGATAAAAATTGTGTTTTATCTTAAATCCTTGTTTTATCGACAATTTAAGAGTGCCTTCCATGTCGAGATAAACTGATAAGAACTTATAAAAACTTAAATCTTGCGAAATGGGCTCACATTATCATTATTTTACGTAATTTTATGATCTTATAAAATTTTAAATTACAAGATAATAAAGTATATTAGTATCGCACCGAACATGAATGCAGACGCCTACGTCGTTTTCAATTGTCAAGGTGTTGTCATCATGCTATGATGAGACAAGTTCTATTTCTACAGCAATAAAAACTTAGATTGAAATCTGCAATATTAAATAACACATTAAATAAAGCGAAGGATACAACTGTAAAAAGTTTTAAAACATATAGATCGTATAGATGATTAAGTGTATAAAAATCTTGGTTTACAACATGAAACATAAAAGTTATGTGCAATTAATTAACAATATAAAACGATAATTAATTTGGACGCGACAATACATGAACGGAACGGTGGGTGTGGGCGGGGTGAGCGTATTTTTTTAAAGCGCGGGCGTCGTTAGTGGCGTGGGGCGAGACGCTCGCGCATGCGCATTCGATGCCCGATCACGACAAGTACCAGCTGCGTCCGCGGGCGGCGCGCACTCGGGAGAGTCGCGCGCGTCGGGCCCCGCAACCTCTCAGCAAGTATCGCAGGAAAACTGCTAACGCACGCGAAAGATCCCGGATGAGAGAGATAAATAATGCCTTCGAAGCCTTGCGAAGAGCGGTCCCAGCTTCCGAGATCACCGGCAATCCTGTGCCTTGCGAGAAGCTCACTAAAATAACGACGTTAAGGCTCGCCATGAGGTACATCACTGCGTTATCTACCGCGCTGAGAGACTCCAGTCCCGAGTCGGAGGCCGGCTCCAGACCTGATCGCTGGCCATCTCCGTTGTGTTCGGAGCTGTCTGAATTCTCCACGGAGCAGGAGACTCCGTCGGAGTTCGCGGAGGACTCCCTGTCACCATTCGACTCCTTCTTCGCGGAATTCGACTATGAATACATAGACAGGACATTTACGTGACAGTGAAGTGTTTGAACGTTCGTTGGATTTCCTCTTATTCTGCCATATTAATTATTAATTAATTTTATACATAGTTTATGTGAGATGTTATGAGATTTTATTTATTTTAATAATAAATTGTTTTGTTATTTATTTTTTATATCTTTTATTATATATTCGACGAAAATTAAATTTAACATCGATAATGACACTCTGTGATGACGATTCGTGTTTATTTATAGTGGAATACTTCTATTGTTACACCATTTTGTATAAAAGACAATCATTAGTGAGACGGCGTCTAAGTTTGTTATTACCAGCAAATAATTCACAACCATTTGTTTCTAATCAGAACATTTAGAGGAACACGCTACATTATTTGTTTGTTAAGTATTTACCTGTGCAATTTATAATTTGTACTAAACTATTGAGCTAAGTTTTAACATTTTTTTCATATTCCCTTATACCTCTTCATCATTAGCTTCAGTAATATGTGCAAGTTATATTATATCCGGACTTTCATAACATAGTTTTGATTTAAAAAATAAATGATCCACATGTTTTTAAGGTAAAGTGGGAGTAATACCATCAATTCAATCAAATAATTACATTTGGAATTCGTAAAAATATATTCGTACATAAAACTTAGCGTTGTTGGCGCCATTTTTAACCCCCGTAGTGAAAAAGGGTTGTAAATTTAGAATCCGATGTCTGAGTGTGTCTATCTGTGGCATTGGAGCTCTAAAACGGAATGATGCAGTTTTTTACTTTCAGTCGTTTAGCTATGTTTGTTCAATATCGCTCCAACGGTGTTAGAGTTGCAAAATTAAGTAAGGCGGTATGGCTTACGATTACTCAATAGCGTACCTCACGCGTGACGGTAAAAAACTTTAAATAAAAATTAATGTGTCTTTTTATCGCTCATCATTAAATTTGGAAAAAAATATACAAAATTCTAGTATTAAGCATCTAACCGATTTGTTCGTGATTTTTTTCTAAGAAGGTTTTAGTGTTTTATATTTATTAATGGCAAATACTCATGTTATTTATTAATACTTCATTACAAACGTTTACGTGAACCAAGACAGTAGGTAATAATTATAATGAATCTTCAGATACTTTCGAATCGACTTACCGTCAGTACGACTGTTGGTGTAATCTAAATATCATTAAAGATCAATACATGCAAAACGAATGTGAAAAAACAATTTTATTTAAACGTTATTTCAATCCCTCGACTATTCCGGAAGTCAACTGTCGTTCCGAATTTTTAACAGGTATATTCCATTAAATCTTTATTTACCTTTATTGTTTAACGGATTATGTTCAGCTCAACAGACTGTTACAAAGAAGCACAGCATATATTTTTTTGAGATCTGAGATTCTCGCGAGACATTTAAATAAATCTAATATATTTAGAATTTACTACGCTAGTTTTTATTACTTTAAACTACATAATCCCGACGTTTCGGTTACCTTTTAGCAACAGTGATCACGGGCAGACGAGATAATGTAGTTTAAAGTAATAAAAAATCGCGTAGTAAATCCGAAATATATTAGATTTATATATATATTTTTGATTAACCATAGTTATAACTATGTCATAAGAAATAACAAGATATATTAATTAAAATTCTATACAATCTTATTGCGCTAAGTAATTTGTGTATGTATGTATTATTGTTGAAGAAAAAATTACACATAATACATTTTGGTCGAAGAAGTTTGGTTTGATTCACAAGCAACGATTTAAAGAAATTCAGCTTAAGAAATTTACTGATGCGAATCAGGGAGCGTGGGCCGGCATGGTGCCTTGCCCGGGATACCGTCACGGAAGATAAAACCTTGTCGTAATAACCCACGCAGAGAAGTCATTGTTCAATGATTGCTTTTGCATTGTTTTGTTAATATTGTTATGAAAGTATTTGGGGGCGTTATCGGTAATTTTGTTTGTGACATACATTACAGTAGAAACTTCTTTTTTAAATTAATACACTTTAGCTATTTTGTTTGCTTAGAGACTTAATAAAATCATAACTATGTATCCTTTAGATGTAATTAATAATGTTTTAATTATACGTAAACCGCGAGTCGAAAACGAGTTGATCGTAAGAAAAATCCAGTACGAATGAGGTCGTAGTTAGTATCGTTACTTAATTTAGTTAGACCGCGTTCGTATAAAGTCTTGCCATTAAACAGTGTCTGTAGGTCATGATTGAAAGAAGATAAACCATAGATAAAAAAAAAATTAATCCATTGTCATCAGCTTCGTATAAATCAGATTTTTTTTCAACCATAGAATAAATTTGTAACAAATTAAGTGGTTAATAACTGATCTTAGTAGTTTTTTATATCTACAATAATGTTGGCTCTTTTGTATAGTGTCTTTTTAAAAAATATTATTTTTTCATGTTGCATCTAGTTTTTATTGGTCTGTTGGTTACATGAAGCAAATGTAACTGTCTCATTTAATTTCGTCATCTGGAAAAGTATTCTGTGATGAGTTCTATTATATGACGTATCCATATTTCATACAATAGTCATTTGCTTACTTATTTTTGTTCAAAAGACATTGATGACATTTAAGTGACAGACTAAAAAATACTATTGTCTAAGATTGAAAGGATTCATTCTAGTTATAAGACTTAAAAATTAAGAAAGAATTATTATATTTAGAATAAATCACAAGAAAGGAAATGTTGATGTAATAACAATTACACAATTAAATTAATTGACATATCACATTACGTTTAAAATATTATCTTAATATTGTATTTATTTTAATTTAAAGCACACATTTTTATGTCTCAATCCAATTATACATTGACGCAAAACTGTTGTCGAGAATTAAGATCCTATCGACGGTGGAGTCGAAATGAAATTAAAAGAAAAATGCAAATCTTATGCAATAAAGATCCGAGCACCAGCGTCGACCATTTTGGTTTAAGCGGCTTTCCCGCCAAATACGGCCGCCGTGGCAGTTCATTGAATTATGTGATTAAACCGACATGACTTACTGTTTTTTTTAAAGCTGTCCATCACTTTGTAAATAGCCCCTTGATTGTGTTACACGCGAAATAAAAGTATCGAAAAGCATTTAGGGATCTCAGCGAACGGTAGGTACCTCACCTCGGCCGATGTTACTTTAGCATGAAAGTTAATGCAGAAGTAAAGATAAAATTAATAACGCTTTCAAAATAATACATAGTATGAAAAAACATATCATAAGAAACATATTAATTGTAAAAAAATATACATAAATGTCAACAATCAGATAATAAAGTCTGAAAACGATTTAAATCTCTGTTTTTTTTTTTAATAAGCCGAGTTCTTGACACAGAGAGCAACAAAAATAAGTTGCAGTCACATTTATTTGCCGTTTAGATTGCAACGAGAAATAATGGAATCGCGTGGGCGAACCGCTCCGTCAAGCAAAATATTAAAGGATGGTTTAAAACATTATTCATACTTTTTGGTGCACATTTTATCTGTAGAGCTGTATTATAATAGGCCATTACGTTATGAAATATGTATGTTTAGCTTAAAATAAAGTCAATTGATTATGAATTAATAATAACTCCATATAATACGTCAAGTAATTATAAATTTTTCATATAATCAATGTTTATATAGCTCAAAATGTACAGAAGTAGTTAAATTTGCCGTTAGGAGGATAATTGTAAACAATTTATTAAAGTCAAGTCAACTTGTAATTATGACATTTATTTAATTAATTTTAAGTAGTTCTTGCGATAAATGATTCATTATAATTAGCAGCAAGTCTTAAAATAGCGCATGACTGAAGTCAATAATCATAACAAAATTATAAATGAGAATACTTTGTACGTACATACTTATAAAACCTTTGACAACAATAATAGCTTTAAATAAAAAAAAAATATTATTTTTAGCTATAATTGTTCGCGCGCTTTTATTTAAATAATCTTTAATATTTTTTTATAATTGGCTGAATATAAAAAATCATTGACACAGTATTGGAATTTTTCGTCCTAAATTTAAATAGCACATCAAAGTTCAAACAGCGTCCTCTTCGAGACGGAAGAAAGTTTAAAAACAAGCAACCGGTTCTATCACAATAAACAGCCTTAAGGTGATAATGTCATAATTTTAAAATATATATATTATTGTCCGCTTACAGCTGAGTACATGCTTGTAAAGATTGGAAAGGAAATTACAAAATAATATGAAATTTCGATACCGAATTTCTGTGAATTCGTAAAATAAATACGCATTGAATTACGTACATGTATAGGTTCTAAAATTAATTGAGAACTTCTTTCGAATATTTAAATGAATGTAACGTGTAAATTAAAAGAAATCAAGACAGGTAGCTAAAAGATATTTGTAAGGAGCTTAAAAAGATTCATTCGCTGAAATGTATATAAAAATTACTTTGGCACACTCAAACCGGTAGCTTATCAGGGTAACGAGAATTTGGTACGTTTACTATTAGTTTGTGTTGTCGTTTATACCGAGGGTATCCAGTTTGCCATTCACTTGTATCATAAAAAGAGATTATTTACGAAGTAAAAACGTTTAACTGTCCGTATTTACGTTTATGATACCACCTCGTAATACGGTTGAAAAAAATGAAAGGACTATATTAGTAACTTACGAAACTGATTACTAATTGATGTAAATTATTAATAATTTCCATTAATACATATGAATTAGTACGAAACAAAAAACGGCGTAATTTTAAATATACTTTACGTTAATATTTCTTCCTAAATAGATCGCATATCAGAAAAAAAAATGAAAATTTCGACGTAATTTAAGTATGTCACACGTAATAACTTTTCATGAGAATTGCTTTTTGCGTAAATGTTTCTTTAGTTACAACATACGCCTACCCCCAGTTTGTATTCTCAAACTACATACCGAGCTTTGACAGTTTATGATTCCATATAACTTGGAATAATAATAACGTAAAGTAACGGGACACGTTACTTACGTAGTGTAACGATTAAGCGGACTGATGTTAAGCGTAGTGATTGAACCCATTGATTACCGAAGAGAAACTGAACATTACTGCCGTTAAATTAACTACGTAATCAGGACTTTCAATGTTTTCTATATTAAAATCATCACTAAATAGAAGTCGATGTTTCATAAGTATATTCACTATATCAATCACGTACATATATAGATATATTTTCATCTACGTGAACACAAAAAAATTACCAACGACTTTCGTAAGTTCAACTAAATGTCAAATTAACTAATGCATTAAATACGTTAAAATCCTGGTCATAGGATAAGTTACAAACGTTTTGATACATAACCATGAAATTAAACCAGTTCGTTTGTCACCGACGCGGCCGCGGCCATATTGTTTATATTTATACACAGATAAACAAAATATTACATGTATATATGTATTATTATAATCTAAAGAAAACTATTATTACATTAAATTAAGTGTCATCATTGAATTTAAATCGAAAACTTTTGTTATTAGGATGATATACCCAAAAACAAAAACGAAAAAAAATTACAAATTTGTAATATTACGATATTTTAGTGATGTCATCATATAAATATGGTCTTTACAATAAACTATAGAACAATAAACTTATCGATTTAGTGTAAACACAGCACTACGTAGGCGCCTAGCGGGGCGCATTAAATCTAGATTCTAGTGTGAGAAAAATGTCCTAGCCCTCACCTAGATAGGAGTCCACTCTTCGTGTGAGCTATGTCCCTATATAGAGGCGGTCGGCAACTATGATCAACAGTACCCGTGACTACATTCCGAATTCTGTTCCAATTTCGTACAAAAAGGAAAATTTTCTTAAGTATGTATTACACCGCGGCCATATATATAATACATAATTTGCAAGCATTTCATTAACACTCTCAACTTAGGAACTGTCATTTTTAAACTTGGATAGTAAATTAAAGCGCATTATACTTGAATATTTAACACTTTACGATTATTATTCGCCAAGTTATAATCTTAATTTGTTCTGGTTAGTAGCTTTGTGATGTAAACAATGAAATTAAACCCAATTCACTAGTTTACCGCTTTGTAGTATGTACAAACCTATCACGAGTACACGCCACATTTTCCGGAATTAAAATCGTGCTTTTCATTCTAGCTTAAACAATCTAAGTACGTTGAAGTTTATTATTTTATTAATTCACTGTAATGTCTGCTTTAATAATTTATCGTCAATTTAAATCCCACTGCGATCGCGTCTTCCAACTTCCCACGCCCACGGCCAGTATCCGTCGCTAAACGCCATTTCCTATTACCGAGTGGGCTAACTTATTACTCAATATAGTTCAAAACGAACGTAGGCGTATAATTTTTATGTCCTAATTATATTCCTTGTCCGCTTATATCTTCTGAACTTTCCACATAACTCGAAGCTGTTGTCTGTTACTCTGTTAGGAGGTTTGACAATCTAAATTGACATAGAAATGTCAAAGTAAAAAAAATAATCTTTTTTTGAAATGTCATTGATTATTTTGCAATTACAAATAATACTTGTCAGAATCTATTCCGCTAAATCACTTAGCCTAATTCTGGCATTATCCACGCTATCTTGGTATGGTCAAGCACTTTTGTGATCCTTTTTTAATATTAACACAATATCAGCTAGGTCGTGAGCTTTTGACACGTTTTAAGATTATGATAAATAAAATACGTCCCTAACACAATGGCTTAAAGACTACAATAGTTTGCACGTTTTTATCTGATGTCGACATATTTGTGGGACATAGTTTGTCCACCTGACTTAGACGTATATGGCATAGAGAACGTGTGATTGGGGCAAGCCTATGGTGATCTCATGAGCTGTCATTGTCGTAAATATGTTTACAATAGTAGTTCAACAGCTACATATCCTAGAATTAACTAATGTATATTTTTTCACTCATGAAATATTCTATATTTATCAAGTGACTTAATATTATAAAGCTTATTTATATAAATCACAGCGATTCGTAAACACTAATGCGTACTACGAACACGTTTACTTAACAAAAACTGTTGTTAAATGGAATTTATATATGTATCAGATATATATTTACGTGTTATATATATTTTAAGTGAACTCCAAATACGTAGCAAATAAGATGATTTTATAATGTTAAGCCAGGGACAGAGTGAAATCAAAATATACCATCCGTCGGCGTGTTTAATAAGCTGAACAAAACGAAGCTTAACATCCTATTTTTAAGTCCCTTTACTATTTTTATAACGTTAAAGACAACTGAGAGCAACATTTCGGTATAAATTCACTGCACACAGACTGCACCGTTACCATCACACAACAGATTAAAGTTATTTTAATCGTGATTTATCTAGACTCTTCATATAATATGTAAGCAATATTAATTCTTACTAAGGATACTAGAATTATCCTATTTAACAAATGTAACGGGTATCTAATATTAAAATGTTTTAAAACAGTCATTTTTAAGTTATCTAGAGTCTAATTTAAGACTAAATTTAGTGTAGATATATTTGGTTCCACGGTTTATAGATTACCTTTACTACGAACCTGTCTTATGGTTTCATACCTTTATAATATTAACTGATAATCGCCCTCATACAAAGAAGTAGTGTTAATATTATTTTTCAAAGAAACAAATTACCAATATATACACACTTATGTCTAATTTAAGACATTTAAGAACGAAGTTGCCAGATTCAATATTTTCTTGAATTAATCAAAAATATACAACTGATTACATAAATCCTTATTTTGACAGAAATTTAAATCTTATCTAAAATAACTTTGAACAGGGAACATAAGATAAAATATGATAACTTAGAATTTTCTGAGTGTTTTGCTCTTTTTATGGAAACATTTTTCTAAACAAATTTATTGAAAATACTTTTGTAATCACTTTTAATATAAAGATGCAAATGAAAAACATAATTTGTGAACGTAATAAAATTTACATATCACATTAACCTGTACTTGGTTGTTTTTGACCTAAAAAATCCTATTTATTAAAATGACACTTATTAATTCTTCTCCAAAACACATTTTATAAGGTAATAGATCTGTCACGTTACATATATTTAAAAAAACAAAGAATAAAAGAGAAATAATAAAAATTAAAGAACTTTATTGTCATTAAGTCTTAAAGCTTTTATCAATACATTATTTTCCATTCTAATAAGTCAAAGATATGTAATATTTATCATCCGATCCAAACCATTAAAATAAAATAATTTTTTTATCTGTTATATGTATACCAAACTTCTATACAATGTTTCAACTTTGACAAGTTTTTTAAAATATGACTCATGACAGAATCTTAAACTGATCAAGTAACATACTTGAAGATAATACTAGAAGACTCCATCAATAATATAAATACTCACAAAACAAACGATCGTTCGTAAGTAATTGAAATATTTGAATATCATCTGTAAAGGATATTCGTTAAGACATAAAGTGAAACAATAAGTTATTGTTACAAGCTATTTATAGCTGACATAATAGTTCGTGGAAGATGTCGCTGTGATTCAGATTAGACATATTCAAAAACAAAAATTTATGTTGACTCACTCGAGTGGGTGTTGAATGTAATTAATGCATTTGTTAGAAACACGGAATTTAAAGACCAGTAAATTAAAAGGCATATTCAGTTCTTAAACGCCCGACGCTAAAAAACGCCTGGATTGAGTTATTTTAATAGGTTTGTCTTTCTTCGCAACAACTTTTCTTGTGGTGGTTCTTAGCTAGATTTGATTGATATCCGTCCAGCATTATAAAAACATCTCTCAAAAAGGCAACGTATCAGTGCTCTATTCAGTGATTATAGCGTGTCGGTAAACGGTAAAAAAAATGTCAATTAGGTTAGATTTTTTTTTAATTTATTTAAATTACGTTATATAATTTGTGCGATTCTGTTTCTTCTATTTGACACTCAAAGCTATAAGGTAATCACTACGACATATCTCTTGTGCTCTACGGTAATGAGTTATTATAAAATGTGATTTAGAATTTGATGGAAATATATGTTAAATAAATATTAAATTCCGCATGTAATATGATAAATTATATATTTTTATATTAACTCACTTATAATTTATGTCATAAGCGCTAATAGATACCAATATGACTCAGTTTCCCGCCCAAACGGATTGACACCGCCGAATATGGCCATAGAAACTGGTTGCAGAAATATTGATGATTTTATATGACTTTTTATAAAGTGATCGATTGATTCCATACTTGTATTTGAATGGTTTTCATACTTTAGAGATATTTTTCTGTGTCAAGAATAAATTATTGAATATATTACAGCCCTTTAGCGTTGTTCACCGAGCGCAACTAATAAATAGTCTTCCGATTTGGTTTCGTTACGCTTACTTTAAGTCTGTATCCACACACTACATACCGGACGTTTGTCATTCACATCTCGTCTGCCCGTGATCACGGTTGCTGTAAAGTAAACGAAAAGTCGGGATTATGTAGTATTAAAGTAATAAAAAATCGCGTAGTAAATCCGAAAATATATTAGTTTTATTTAAATTACTCGCGAAAATCTTATATCTCATTATACGGGATGTTAGTCGCTTTTTATTACTAAATCTTTGTATCGTATTACTGATTATGTTATTAGAAACGGGAAACGCTAAGTGTGTAGTGTTACGTGTGCACTTTTGGTAAACAAAATTTTTGTAGTAAACCGATGTTAAACAAAATTAATACATACAAATAAAAAGTTAATTCCTTATGAAGTAATTTCAGAAATATTAAATACAGGTATTTCTTTTTTTACACTTTAGGTACATGGGTTTAGAAATTTTATATTTTATTTTTGGAGAGAAAATTAAAAACTGCAATGAATCACACGTAGTAGTAACCGATTAAATATTACTAGTATTATGAAAAGTAAATATTTTCCATGTAGAGTGTGAATGTAACATAAAAATTAGTTATTGAAATTATTTGAGGTAAACTGTCGTTTTTAAAACCGACCGTTTTATTACTCGCTCATTTTGAAAGCTTGCAGTGGGAACCTAATCACTGACAGTTTCAACGTTTTATAATTATCATACAACATATACTTATAGCGTCATTTACATTCTTGATATAGTCCGATGTATTCGGTGATCGAAGCCCAAAGATCGGAAAAGTATACGCCGATTACAAGCGAAATTATTTACACCGATATCAGACACGAAGGTTTTTGTGCATTAAAACAATGGAGGACCATCAAAGGAAATCGTAACCGAATTTAAGACTCGCATTTCAGACAGCTTTTACAGAATCAAATGACATTTTCATCTACGTTTTGTATGTAATAAAAATTCACCTCACTTTCCTTGATCGATATATTTTTCCGAACTCAATGAATTGTCAACTGAAATTAGAAATTTAATATTTTTCATTAAATGATACTCTTCACAAATCATATGTTAATACTCATACGACTAATGCATGTGTCACAACATATACTTACATGTTTCGAGCTCATTGTACGACAACTTTATTGCATACAAAACTAATCATTCACTCAAATCAAGTCACCTCACATCTCCTAGACTACACTTGGCATTTTACCTTAAAAGACTCGACGAACCAAACTTACCAAGTAAGTTTTTTAAAATTTAAACCAAAATTCGACTCTATTAGCTTAATTATAAAGTTTTATCATAAAAAAATTCAGGTAAATATAACTTTGTTATATATACAACCAACAACTAAACAAATGTGCTGTTTACATTAAAGTTAACAAGCTCAATAAATTGTTTTAGCGATTTTGAACACTGACAGCTTGTTTTAGAGATCATAATCGACTGTTATATCGCTTATAATGGGATTTTCATACATATTGTTTAATTATCTAGTGGCCCTGTGTAATAAGCACTGAAGTAAATTAAGTTGTTCATACTCGCTTGTGTACGTTGAACGTCAGTTTTGCGCTCAGAGAGAAATGTATGTAGTGTGTTAGAATAATGCATATAGACAACTACGTTGTAGCCTTTTCATTTCAAACAACCTAGACATCGACTTCAACGCCATCTGCCGGGCTAATTTTTAAATCTTGGGCGCCACCAAAAGTCATACACAAATGTTCATTACAAAAAATCGGTCAAGCCGTTTAGGAACAGTTCAACGACAATAAAATTACACATCTATATATATATATAGTGATTCGAGTGAAGTAATATCAATTATAAATAAAAACGACTAAGATATTTTTTCAGTTTTAGCGACACAAAATGATACCGGAATCCATGGAAGTGAATTAATTTGATATATCATAAAACTTCTTTTTGGTTTTGATGGTTAGCAAATATTATAAATAGTAAATCAAAATATTTTTCATGTCCAATTAGTCAAGATGAATTTAATTGCTTAGTTCTTAGCTGGGACATCTTTCTAAATACGACACTAAACAGGAAAAGATTTTAAATTATGTATCTACCTTACTAAGAAATATCCACAAGGTGTGGTATCAAACTTACTCTGAGTAATTTGTTGTTTATCAATATCGGGCTCTAGATTTAACATAAATATTTTAAATTGCTTTTGTAAAAATATTCAAATATATAGTTTTAAATGTTGTAGATATTTACGAGTGCCGATTATTTACGTTTTGCTTCATACTTACTCAAAATAAACCATGAAAATATAAAGATGTACGTTTTGGCTAAGCTGATCCTAACTCTAGAAATCTTTAAGACAAAGTTTGGTCATAAATTATTTCATAACCATTAACCCTCCTCACTTAACCGCGGCTTCGGAGTTGAGTTTAAATATTTATTATTATATTATATGTAAAAGCCGTCAGCGACATCTATTGTCTGTGTCAAGGAACTTCATATAATAAGATCTTAGATTTTCGCGAGACATTTATCGCCGTGATCACGGCTACTGTAAAGTAACCGAAACGTCGGGATAATGTAGTTTTTT